>WNWK01009522.1:0-76094 GCA_009830355.1 Cherax destructor
TGGTTGTAGAATTAATAACCACTGATGTCACAAATTAAATAAATCCTTTACAAAGGTGGTTCTCACACCTTACTCTTGCACAAATCATAGCAACGCCTGTGCTAGCAATTAATTGGACTAATTACTGTCCACCACACGATTAATTAACTCAATGTACTCTATACTCACTTCCTACAATCAGTCACTTATTTATTAAATAATTAATTTAATAATGATTAATTCACTAATCACATCCGGTTCAGGATGGACCAACGGGCCATGTGGGGAATTGGGAGGATTGTCTACCTGGGACACCGCCACTTGCAACAAACAATCTCCCAGGGAGATGACCGACTAGTATAATTTTACCGCAGTCACTCTCACGAGGTATGTGAGAAACTTTTCCCACTCCTGGTCGCACCCGAGGGGATCCTTCGATATCCTCACACTTGCCCCACTTCACTCTGAACCAGTGAAAATAAATTTGAAGATATTTTAATAATAAGTATGGTATGATTAAATTTTAGTGGACTGTATAGTTTAGAAATATATGGGACTGATTGAGAAGAAGGAGGAGAGAGTACAGGTAATTAATAATCTCTCACCCCTTATCTGCGTCTTGGGTGTTCATTGGAGATCTTCATTATCCCCACTGCAGACACACAATATAACAACATACCTACTGGCCAGCTAGTACGAGGATAAATATGTACTTACGGAGGGGTAGCTGCATTCTTGTCGATGGGCTTCGATAGATCTCGTGATCTTGCACGGTCGATATAGTTCATCCGTCAAGATCTTGATGTGGGTTGTCCGGTCGAGTCAAGGAAGATTAATTTCTTTGAGCTCTGTACGCCCACAGGACCGGGCGTTACTTAACATATGGTTGGCCGGGGTAGCAATTCATATCCTCTCGCTTTTTCCCCTTATTACAGTTTATATGTATAACTTTACACACTATGTATATCCTGGCTTAATGCCCCACTAGTTTATACACATTCACTGTCTTAATACTTGTATTTCGAGTCGATGAACGAATATAGAGTTAGCTCATCCTCTCCATATCCAACATGGCGGTCTGGGTATGGCGTCCCGATGCCAGACGCACCCGGTACATTCACTTCCAATTATTTACAAATCTGTTTCACTAGATTCAACATTTCACAGTATTCATTGAGCATATTTCAGTCTCTTCTATTACGAAAACCACCCGGAATCAAGGTTTACGACTGTATCCCGTCGTATGGTCGCGTCACTGGAGTTCGAATTATGCTTACACCGGCGCCGCTCATCAACACCATTCAATATTTCACCAATTATTACCCTATTACTGGGCTTCCCAGATCGATTGTCACACTTTATACGCGTCGCACACTTTGATATCACTCCATATTACGTACTGAAGTAATTAAGTCCGGTCTGGATGACGTAATCGCCAAACTCCCGAAGCCATCGCCTGATATCTGGCGTGTAGGCCTCTTCACATGCAACTGCCTCCCCTCTCTCTCTCTCTGCCCAGCCTACTTGAGCCGCATCCTGCCCTGCCTATACGATGGTTCTGTATTCATACTGGAAAGTTTGTCAATTACAACTTTCGGAAAATACCAATATTTTCCACAGTACCTTTCTCTTTCTACTTTACATCTCCTCCTTTTCCTGAAGGGAATTTGTCTTGAGCAAACCTCAAGTGCCACAGAGTTAATTTTTTCTAGACATAGGTTAGGATCTGAGATGCTTAGACTATCTTCCCAGTTTATATCTTTTAGGACTTGGTTTATACCTGGAGTATACCTGGAGTGAGTTCCAGGGATCAACGCCCCTGCGGCCTGGTCTGTGACCAGGCCTCATGTTGGATCAGAGGCTGATCAACAAGGCTGTTACTGCTGGCCGCACACAGTCCAACGTATGAACCATAGCCTGGCTGGTCAGGTACCGACTTCAGGTGCCTGTCCAGTGCCTGCTTGAAGACAGCCAGGGATTTGTTGGTAATCCCCCTCATGTATGCTTGGTCCCCTGACTCTTATTGTGTTGTCTCTCAACGTGCTAGTGGTACACCTGCTTTTCATTGGGGGGATGTTACATCGCCTGCCGAGTCTTTTGCTTTCGTAGGGAGTGAATCTCGTGTGCAAGTTTGGTACTAATCCCTCGAGAATTTTCCACATGTATATAATAATGTATCTCTCCCGCCTGCATTCTAGGGAGTACAGGTTTAGGAATTTCAAGCGTTCCCAGTAACTGAGGTGGTTTATCGCAGTTATGCGTGCTGTGAAGGTTCTCTGCACATTTTTTAGGTCAGCAATTTCACCTGCTCTGAAAGGTGCAGTTAGTGTCCCACCTTATGTTTTTGTTATTGAAGTTGAATTTGGTAAAGGATTCATCATGACTGATCACATTTTGTCGGTCTGGGGCCCCTCGCCCCCTGCATACATGCATGTACCTCTATTATATTGTTATCTGAGTATATTGTTTTTGATATGAAGACATTTCGTATCAGATCATCATTGTTAGTGAAGATGAGGTCCAGCGTATTCTCCAATCTTATAGGCTCTATTATTTGCTGGTTTAAGGTGAATTTTGTGCAGAGATTTAAATGCTTGTGTGTGTGCGAGTTTTCATCTGAGCTGACTCCTGGTGTTATCTCTGCTACCCCATTATTTGCAATATTCCTCCATTTTAGGTGCCTTAGGTTGAATTCCCCCAGGAGCAAGATGTTGGGGGCAGGAGCTGGAAGGTTTTCCAGACAGTGGTCAATTTTCAGAAGCTGTTTCTGGAATTGTTGGGACGTTGCATCCGGAGGCTTGTATACAACCACGATGACCAGGGAGCTCCCCAGTTACATACCTCATGTAATATAATTCAAGTAAAGGATTACCTGGTACTCGACAGAGCAATCTGAGTATCTTGTAAGTATTACCATTCTCACCAGGTGGCGTGGAGTTGCCCTTAGTTAGTGCTGCATCAAGTTTAAAGTTAGTGAAAGGAATGTTACAGTCATCTTCCTTGCTGAGCATAAAACAAATCACTCTCTCCTTGCATCATATTTGTCCATTAATTTCGCTTGTGTGATACTGGGAAGATTGTCATAGCTAGATGTGGCAGCCCAAGCACTGACTAGCTCACTCGCCCTATGTAAGGGATGAGGGAGTGTGATCTGACCAGTTCTATTACCCTTAATTCTGTTTATGTCCCTCCATGCCCGGCTAAGTGGGGTGTGAGCATTGAGACCATTGACAAATTGTTCCCAGTCTGTTTGCCGCAGCTCTGTCATACGCTCTCTGGCAGCAGCAGCAACGGCAGTTTGAAAGAGCCTCAGAGAAAGATACATGATAATATACACTTGGAAGGTCCTGGAGGGATTGGTACCAAACCTGCACATGAAAATCACTCCCTATGAAAGCAAAAGACTCAGCAGGAGATGCAACATTCCCACCTTGACTGTGGTCTCATATTCCAGACCCACATAAAGCAAATTTTCCAGAAAGTCTCCAAAACAGTAGGCATCCTCTCAAAAATACGGTACTATGTACCCCAAACGGCTCTTCTTCCTCTTTACCATTCTCTCTTCCACCTGTATCTCACCTATGGTGTTTGTGCATGGAGCTCAACCACAGCAAATCATCTTAATCTTTTAATAACCCAACACAAAGCTCCAGTGCGATTGATTACTAACTCCTGCACTAGACAACACACTCCACCACTTTTCAAGAGTCTTAACTTGCTTAATATACAAAGCACCCACACTTATTATTGTGCCTACTACATACACAGATCACTATACTAAAAAATAAACCCCCTCTCAAACTCCTCCTTGAAACCTATAACAGAACACACAACCATAACACGAGACACAAATCACACTTCAATATCCCTCGTGTCTGTAGTGATACCGCTCTTGTGAGGAGCCGCAGCAGGACACAATACTGCACCTCCTCAGGGGGCCCCTTACAATAACAACAGCATAAGACGATGTTGGCCCAGCACATGGTGTGTTGTCTTCTCTCTCTTACACAGATACATTCGTGATGCAGATTACATGGTAAGCTTAAATATGTCGCCAGTAGCTATAGCTTTTCTGAGGACATATGCACCTTACATCACCTGTCCTGCAGCAGCAGTCATTATATGTACTATCCTTTATTTTCTTCTGTTGCAGACATGTACCATGGATTCTGTGTTCAATAAAGCCTAGGAATAAGGCCTGTGTTTCTATCACAACAATTTATTGAACACAGATATCCTGGGCTACCTGTTGGTGATTCTGAGCTAGAATACACCGCAACATGGAGCGTTTACTGAAACCTGAGAGGCTAGACTCTGACCCCAGTGTATCACTGGCTGCTCAGGAATGGAAGCACTGATTTAAGACTTTCGAAAACTTCTTGAGAGCCTTTTCTCAGGAAGATCTAGATAAACTAAGCCTGCTCATCAACTTTGTGTCACCTAAAAACTATGAGGTTATTTCTGAGTGTAATACCTATGAAGATGGTATCAATGCCCTCAAGTCTCTGTATATTAAACCCACAAATGAAATCTTTGCACGATATCGTCTTGCAACTCGCCGCCAGCAGATTGGTGAATCCTTAGAGGAATAGTTTCAAGCATTGAAAATATTAGGTAAGGACTGTAACTTCCGAGTGGTGACAGCTTCTCAGTATTGTGAAGAGTCCATCAGGGATTCTTTTATCAGTGGCCTGCAATCACCAATAATAACGCAGCGTTTATTGGAGAATAAAACTTTGGACTTAGCCACTACCCTTGACCAGGCAAGAACCTTAGATTCAGCCCAGAAGAATTCTGAAGTGTACAGCACTACCCAGCCTTCTAGAGTGGTAAGTGCTGCAACTCCCGACCAAGACTCTTGTAATGAAGTTACCGTGGAACCTGCCTCAGTGACAGCAGCTGCAGGCACAAAGTGTTTCTTTTGTGGTTTTTCAAGACATCCACGTCCAAAGTGTCCAGCTCATGAAGCAATGTGCCATCAATGCCATAAGAAAGGTCACTTTGCTAAAGTATGTCGTGCTAATGCATCAGCAAGAGCTAGTGCTTCTATGCATTCTGATCAGGCGACTCTAGCAACAGTGACTTCTGCGGCTGCTCCAAATTCACTTTCAAAGGCAGCTGTGAAAGTGTTCATCAAAGGAACAGAAGTAGATGGTCTGATTGACAGTGGCAGCTCAGAGAGTTTCATCAACCTTGACGTAGTTAAATGCCACTCCTTGACGGTACATCACTCATCAGGTACCGTTTCCATGGCATCAACATCTCTCTCTATTCAGACGTTAGGGTTTTGTAAGGTAAACCTTAGAGTTAATAGCAGGGATTATCAAGATGTACATTTAGCTGTTCTGCCACAACTGTGCTCTGATGTGATCCTTGGTCAGGACTTTCAGAAGCGTCCTTAACATATGGAGGTGAACTGCCTCCTTTCGTTGTCTGTGGTCTTAGCACTTTAAGTGTAGACCCACCAAAACTGTTTGCGAATCTTACCACGGATTGTCATCCTATATCAGCTAAGTCACGCCGCTATTCTTATGAAGATAGGATGTTCATTGAGAAAGAAACTCAGAGGCTGCTGAAGGAGGGTATTATAGAACCAAAAAATTCTCTTTGGCGTGCACAGGTCGTTGTTGTCAAGGATGATTATAGGAAACGGAGGCTGGCTATCGACTATTCTGAGACAATCAACAAATTTTCACTTCTTGATGGGTACCCTCTACCTCGAATTGATGATACAGTGAAAAAAATTGCTCAGTACAATGTGTTTAGCACAATTGATCTACGAAGTGCCTATCATCAAGTCTCTATAAGAGTCTCTATAAGAACTGAAGATAAACCATACACAGCGTTTCAGGCTAGTGGCGGCCTCTATCAGTTTACCTGAGTCCATTTTGGGGTTACCAATGGGGTAGCCTGTTTCCAACGAATTATGGATTCACTCATTCAGAAAGAGCAATTTATTATAACTTATGCATATTTAGATAACGTTACCATTTGTGGCAAGACCCAGGAGGAACATGATGCAAACCTTGATAAGTTTTTGGAAGCTGCCAAGAAGAAGAATATCAGTTACAATGAAGAAAAGTGCACTTTTTCCACTAAAAGGCTTAACATCCTTGGTTATGTGGTAGAAGGAGGTGCAATATCCCCAGGCCCTGAAAGACTTCGACATCTAAGGGAACTTCCAATGCCCCAAGACAAAAAGTCACTCCAAAGAACTCTTGGTCTCTTTGCTTATTACTCACAGTGGATCTACAACTATTCAAGTAAAGTTCGCCCATTGAGTGCTACCACGATATTTCCTGTGACAAAAGAAGCAGAAACTGCTTTCTATACTCTCAAACAGGATATTGAAAACTCAGTAGTTCAGGCCATTGATGAGTCCCTACCATTCGAGGTTGAAACGGATGCATCTGAAGTGGCCATTGCTGCAGTCCTATCTCAGGCAGGACGTCCCGTAGCTTTCTTTTCAAGAACTTTTCAAGGATCAGAGAAGTGCTATGCTGCTGTAGAAAAGGAAGCCCAGGCAATCATAGAAGCAGTTCGCCACTGGAGGCATTAGTTAACAGGCAAACATTTCACTGTAAGGACTGACCAACGGTCCGTGATGTATATGTTTGACAAGAAGCACAAAAGTAAGATCAAGAATAACAAGATATTACACTGTAGGAAGGAACTATTGTGTTATGACTTTGATATTCAGTACTGACCGGGTCAAGAGAACATTTCACCTGATGCATTCTCTAGGTCTCACTGTGGAGCAGCATGTCATAATTTGCAATCACTCTCAGAGCTCCACAAGGATTTGTGTCACCCAGGAGTTACGTGCCTGTACCATTTTGTTAAATCTAAGAATATGCCCTACTCAGTGGAAGATGTGCGACAAGTGATCAGATCATGCAGAGTATGTGAAGAGTGCAAGCCAAACTTTCATCAGCCAGAGAAAACTCATCTCATAAAAGCCACCCAGCCTTTCGAGAGACTGAATATAGATTTCAATGGACCTCTACCAAGCATAAACCAGAATAGATATTTCCTTAACATAGTAGATGAATATTCTAGGTTTCCTTTTGTGTTTCCTTTTGCAAATATGACTGTTTCAGCTGTCATCAGTTTTCTTTCCCAATTATTCTCTATTTTTGGTATGCCGGCCTATATCCATTCAGACAGGGGATCCTCGTTCATGAGTAATGAACTTCAGGAGTTTTTGGCTAGCAAAGGTATTGCTTGCAGCAGTACAACAAGCTACAACCCTCAAGGCAATGATCAAGTGGAACGGTTCAATGGTACTATATGGAAGTCAGTTACAATGACATTGAAATCGCGCAATCTACCGGTTCAACACTGGCAGACTGTCCTACCTGATGCTCTTCACTCTATTAGATCATTGCTGTGCACAGTTACTAATGCTACCCCTCATGAAAGACTCTTCAAATATTCACGTCGTTCCTCTACGGGAGCCTCCGTGCCCACCTGGTTATGTCACCTTGGACCCGTTCTTCTAAAGAGTCACTGTAGGATGAACGAGACGGATCCTTTAGTGGAAGAGGTAGAGCTCCTGGAAACTAATCTGCATTATGCTCACATTCACTACCAAATGGTGAAGAGACTACTGTATCTACAAGACACTTAGCCCCAGTTAAAACCCCTGTTTGTGTGGAATCTCAAGATACACAAATAGATGTCATGAAAGATGCTTCAGTTTGTCCAGGAAAGCTCCTTGTCGCTACCCTTATTGAAATAGAGGACCCCAGTCCAGCAGTTAGTCAAACCCTGCTGGAAAATACTGACTCCGGTGAAGAGGCTCATGGGCTTCGAAGGTCTGGACGTACACGTCACCCACCTAACCGTTTGGGAGATTACAGTATCTGATATTTTAGAAGGGGGAGATTGTAGTGATACTGCTCCTGCAGGGAACAGCAGCAGCAGGACACAATACTGCACCACCTTTCGGAGGCCCTTAACACCAACAACAACAACAACACAGTAGTGGATGGATGCCCCACACATGGTGTGTTGTTTCTCCTGTCTTACACAGATACATTAGTGATGCAGATTACATGGTGAGCTTAAATATGTGGTTATAGCTTTTCTTGAACATATGCACCTTACTTCACCCTTCTTGCAGCAGCAGTCATTAGATGTACCATCAAGACTGTTGTGGTGTTACCATCAAGACTGTTGGTGTTACCATCAAGACTGTTGTGGTGTTACCATCAAGACTGTTGTGGTGTTACCATCAAGACTGTTGGGTGTTACCATCAAGACTGTTGTGGTGTTACCATCAAGACTGTTGTGGTGTTACCATCAAGACTGTTGAGGTGTTACCATCAAGACTGTTGTGGTGTTACCAACAAGACTGTTGAGGTGTTACCATCAAGACTGTTGTAGTGTTACCATCAAGACTGTTGTGGTGTTACCATCAAGACTGTTGTGGTGTTACCATCAAGACTGTTGAGGTGTTACCATCAAGACTGTTGTGGTGTTACCATCAAGACTGTTGTGGTGTTACCATCAAGACTGTTGTGGTGTTACCATCAAGACTGTTGTGGTGTTACCATCAAGACTGTTGTGGTGTTACCATCAAGACTGTTATGGTGTTACCATCAAGACTGTTATGGTGTTACCATCAAGACTGTTGAGGTGTTACCATCAAGACTGTTGTGGTGTTACCATCAAGACTGTTGAGGTGTTACCATCAAGACTGTTGAGGTGTTACCATCAAGACTGTTGTGGTGTTACTATCAAGACTGTTGTGGTGTTACCATCAAGACTGTTGTGGTGTTACCATCAAGACTGTTGTAGTGTTACCATCAAGACTGTTGAGGTGTTACCATCAAGACTGTTGAGATGTTACCATCAAGACTGTTGTGGTGTTACCAACAAGACTGTTGAGGTGTTACCATCAAGACTGTTGTAGTGTTACCATCAAGACTGTTGTGGTGTTACCATCAAGACTGTTGTAGTGTTACCATCAAGACTGTTGTAGTGTTACCATCAAGACTGTTGTGTTGTTACCATCAAGACTGTTGTGATGTTACCATCAAGACTGTTGAGGTGTTACCATCAAGACAGTTGTGGTATTACCAAGAAGACTGTTGAGGTGTTACCATCAAGACTGTTGCAGTGTTACCATCAAGACTGTTGCAGTGTTACCATCAAGACTGTTGTGGTGTTACCATCAAGACTGTTGCAGTGTTACCATCAAGACTGTTGCAGTGTTACCATCAAGACTGTTGCAGTGTTACCATCAAGACTGTTGCAGTGTTACCATCAAGACTGTTGTGGTGTTACCATCAAGACTGTTGCAGTGTTACCATCAAGACTGTTGCAGTGTTACCATCAAGACTGTTGCAGTGTTACCATCAAGACTGTTGCAGTGTTACCATCAAGACTGTTGCAGTGTTACCATCAATACTGTTGCAGTGTTACCATCAAGACTGTTGCAGTGTTACCATCAAGACTGTTGCAGTGTTACCATCAAGACTGTTGCAGTGTTACCATCAAGACTGTTGCAGTGTTACCATCAAGACTGTTGTGGTGTTACCATCAAGACTGTTGCAGTGTTACCATCAAGACTGTTGCAGTGTTACCATCAAGACTGTTGCAGTGTTACCATCAAGACTGTTGCAGTGTTACCATCAAGACTGTTGCAGTGTTACCATCAATACTGTTGCAGTGTTACCATCAAGA
Source organism: Cherax destructor (assembly GCA_009830355.1). NCBI lineage: Eukaryota > Metazoa > Arthropoda > Malacostraca > Decapoda > Parastacidae > Cherax > Cherax destructor. The sequence goes on from WNWK01009522.1 coordinate 9,670, forward strand.
CTGTTGCAGTGTTACCATCAAGACTGTTGCAGTGTTACCATCAAGACTGTTGCAGTGTTACCATCAAGACTGTTGCAGTGTTACCATCAAGACTGTTGCAGTGTTACCATCAAGACTGGTATGTAAGATATATGTGCAACATCTGGGTATGTGGAAAAAAGTCTCCTTCAATAATAATTCTACTTTACAACTTTTCAGGTATAAAGGCATATTTATTGACACTGAGAATGGGTGTTAGGTACTTAGGAACATATCCTGATTACTGAGGATGGGTGTTAGGTACTTAGGAACATATCCTGATTACTGAGGATGGGTGTTAGGTACTTAGGAACATATCCTGATTACTGAGGATGGGTGTTAGGTACTTAGGAACATATCCTTATTACTGAGGATGGGTGTTAGGTACTTAGGAACATATCTTGATTACTGAGGATGGGTGTTAGGTACTTAGGAATATATCCTGATTACTGAGAATGGGTGTTAGGTACTTAGGAACATATGCTGAGGACTGAGAATGGGTGTTAGGTACTTAGGAACATATGCTGAGGACTGAGAATGGGTGTTAAGTACTTAGGAACATATGCTGAGGACTGAGGATGGGTGTTAGGTACTTAGGAACATATGCTGAGGACTGAGGATGGGTGTTAGGTACTTAAGAACATATGCTGAGGACTGAGAATGGGTGGTAGGTACTTAGGAACATATGCTGATTACTGAGAATGGGTGGTAGGTACTTAGGAACATATGCTGATGACTGAGGATGGGTGTTAGGTACTTAGGAACATATGCTGATTACTGAGAATGGGTGTTAGGTACTTAGGAACATATGCTGAGGACTGAGAATGGGTGTTAGGTACTTAGGAACATATGCTGATTACTGAGAATGGGTGTTAGGTACTTAGGAACATATGCTGAGGTCCTCCAGAGTGTTTCTGAACATTCTAGAAGCCCCCGGAAAATGGGGTTTTGTCAGCCGACAAATGAGCACATTCAATCCTTCTATATTATTAATAAGAAGGTTACACATCATAGCTGCATTCTGTACGTGTGTTATTCTCGTAATCTCATATGTCACATGACCTGTTCTCAGCTATTAGAAAAAGCTTAGGGCTGGCTATTAAATCTCCTAGTTTTCTTACCTCCTGCCTTCTATGGCACAGAACTCCTCTCCAGGCTGAGGGACTGACCACCTCAAATCTACGTCTTCAAGGGTGATGGACTGATGACATCGTCTTCACATCTCCACTGCTCCTGACTACTTTCTGTACTCGACTGAAGAAGCCTATTGTGAAGGCGAAACGTTTCACATCAAAGATACCTAAATGTTGCCTGTGTCTTAGTTACCAACCTGTCGGTATTGTATACCATTTTGATATATATATATATATATATATATATCATAGGTAGTAGGTTGGTAGACAGCAACCACCCAGGGAGGTACTACCATCCTGCCAAGTGAGTGTAAAACAGAAGCCTGTAATTGTTTTACATGATGGTAGGATTGCTGGTGTCTTTTTTCTGTCTCATAAACATGCAAGATTTCAGGTATGTCTTGTTACTTCTACTTACACTTAGGTCACACTACGCAAACATGTACAAGCATATATATACTAACCCCTCTGGGTTTTCTTCTATTTTCTTACTAGTTCTTGTTCTTATTTCCTCTTATCTCCATGGGTAAGTGGACCAGAATTCTTCTTCCGTAAGCCATGCGTGTCGTAAGAGGCGACTAAAATGCCGGGAGCAAGGGGCTAGTAACCCCTTCTCCTGTATACGTATATTACTAAATGTAAAAGGAGAAACTTTCGTTTTCCTTTTGGGCCACCCTGCCTCAGTGGGAAACGGCCGACGTGTTGAAAGAAAGAAAAATATATATATATATATATATATATATATATATATATATATATATATATATATATATATATAAAAAAAATATATATATATATATATATGGAAAGAAATAGGGGTAGGGGTCGGCCTACGTAGGAAAGATTTGAGGGAGGGAGTAAAGGAGGTTTTGTGTGCAAGTGGCTTGGACTTCCAGCAAGCATGCGTGAGCGTGTTAGATAGGAGCGAATGGAGGCAAATGATTTTAGGACTTGACGTGCTGTTGGAGTGTGAGCAAGGAAACATTTGAAGGGATTCAGGAAACCGGCAGGCCGGACTTGAGTCCTGGAGATGAGAAGTACAGTGCCGGCACTCTGAAGGAGGGTGTTAATGTTGCAGTTTTATAACTGTAGTGTAAGCACGCCTCTGGCGTGCATATATATATATATATATATATATATATATATATATATATATATATATATATATATATATATATATATATATATATATATATATATATTTTTATATATATATATATAATTACAGCTGGGATCTCGAAGTTGTCATAAAGCCATCAGGAGGAAGACAGTCAACGACCAGGTAATCATGCTGAGGAAGGAAGGAGGGAAGCTCATAGGGAAACGGCCAGGAAGTATGTAAAGAGCTCAGCCCGAGATTCAGGTAGGTATTCACAATAGAGACAGAGCGGCTGCCAGCAAAAAGAAATGGTAGAGTGCACAGCAAGTCCTGGACACACTGCATACAACTGAGGATGTGAAACTGCTTGGGAAACTAGATATGTACTTCGAAGGCGGTGGGCCCAGATAATTTCTCTCCTCGGGTCCTGAAGAGGGATCATATGCACTGTGTGTGCCACTAACAACAATCTTCAATAAATCAATCGACACACGACAACTGCCTGAGGTGTGGAAGACTGCAAATGTAGTCCCGATTTTTAAGAAAGGAGGTAGACAGGCTACACTAAATTACAGACCAGTGTTGCTGACATGTATAGTATGTAAAGTTATGGAGTAGATTATCAGGAAAAGAGTGGTGGGGCACATAGAAATTAATCTTCTCATATATGACAACAAGCATGGAGAAGGTAAGAAAAGTAAGACCGGAGAAAGAGAGAGGGATGGGTAGACTGCATCTTCTTGGACTATAAGAAAGCTTTCGACGCAGTACCACACAAGAGACTGATTGAAAAGCTAGAAGAGCAGGCAGGAATACGAAGGAAAGTACTATAGAGGATCAAGGAATATCTGACATGAAGGAAACAACGTGTGTCGGTACGATACGAAGAATCAGAGAGGGTGCATGTGTCGAGTGGGGTTCCACAATAGTCAGTCCTAAGTCTGGTGCTTTTTCGAGTAAACGTGAATGATATGATGGAAGGGATACCTGGAGTTTGCCTGGAGAGAGTTCTGGGGGTCAACGCCCCCGCGGCCCGGTCTGTGACCAGGCCTCTTGTTGAATCAAAGACTGATCAACTAGGCTGTTACTGCTGGCCGCACGCAGTCCGACGTACGAACCACAGCCCGGCTGGTCAGGCACCGACTTTAGGTGCCTGTACAGTGCCTGCTTGAAGACAGTCAGGGGTCTATTGGTAATCCCCCTTATGTATGTTGGGAGGTCTTTGACATTAGTTTTTCGCTCTATTGTGTGGTTTGAATTTGTTTTATACTCCGATGAAATTTTAATTTTCTCACGTTTTCCATATCTGAGTAATTGAAATTTCTCATCATTGAACTTCATATTGTTTTCTGCAGCCCATTTAAAGATTTGGTTGATGTCTGCTTGGAGTCTTGCAGTGTCTTCAACGGTGGACACTGTCATGCAGATTCGGGTGTCATCTGCAAAGGAAGACACGGCACTGTGGCTTATATCCCTGTCTATGTCCGATATGAGGATGAGGAACAGGATGGGAGCAAGTACTGTGCCTTGTTGAACAGAGCTTTTCATCGTAGCTGCCTCAGACTTTACTCTGTTGACTACTACTCTTTGTGTTCTATTTGTTAGGAAATTATAGATCCATCTGCCAACTTTTCCTGTTATTCCTTTATCACGCATTTTGTGTGCTATTACACCATGGTCACACTTGTCAAAGGCTTTTGCAAAGTCTGTGTATATAACATCTGCATTCTGTTTATCTTCTAAAGCATCCAGGACCTTGTCGTAGTGGTCCAGTAGTTGGGACAGACGGGAGCGACCTGCTCTAAACCCATGCTGCCCTGGGTTGTGTAATTGATGGGTATCTAGATGAGTGGCGATCTTGCTTCTTAGAACCCTTTCAAAGATTTTTATGATATGGGATGTTAGCGCTATTGGCCTGTAGTTCTTTGCCAATGCTTTACTGCCGCCTTTGTGGAGTGGGGCTATGTCTGTTGTTTTTAGTAACTGCGGGACGACCCCAGTGTCCATGCTCCCTCTCCATAGGATGTTAAAGGCACGTGATAGGGGCTTCTTGCAGTTCTTGATGAACACGGAGTTCCATGAGTCTGGGCCTGGGGCGGAGTGCATGGGCATGTCATTTATCGCCTCTTCGAAGTCATTTGGCGTCAGGATAATGTCATATAGGCTTGCGTCTATCAAGTTCTGTGGCACTCTCATAAAAAAATCATTTAGGTCTTCGACTTTCAGTCTGGTTAGTGGCTCGCTAAAAACTGAGTCAAACTGGGACTTTAGTAGCTCACTCATTTCCTTGCTGTCTTCTGTGTTGGACCCATCCCGTATAAGTAGGGGCCCAATACTGGATGTTGCTCTCGACTTTGATTTGGCATAAGAAAATAAATAATTTGGGTTTCTTTCAATTTCATTTATGGCTTTTAGTTCCTCCCGCGTTTCTTGATTCTTGTAAGATCCTTTAGTTTTAGTTCGATCTTTGCTATTTCTCTGACCAGTGTCTCCCTACGTATTTCAGATATATTGGCCTCTTGCAGCCGCTCTGTTATTCTTTGCCTTCGCTTGTACAGGGAGCGCCTTTCTCTTTCTAGTTTACATCTTCTCCTCCCTTTCCTTAAGGGAATTTGTCTTGAGCAAACCTTAAGTGCCACAGAGTTCATTTGTTCTAGAGTCAGATGTGTCCCTATTTGCAGACGACGTGAAGCTAATGTGAAGAATTCAAACGGATGAGAATCAGGAAAAACTACAAAGGGATCTGGACAGGCTGCAAATCCGGTCCAAAAATTGGCTCTTGGAGTTTAACTTCAAAAAGTGCAAATTCATGAAGATTAGGGAATGTCAAAGAAGACCACAGAGTATAGGCTAGGGGGACAAAGACTGCAAACGTCACTCAAGGAAAAGGATCTTTGGGTGATTATAATACCGAGTACATCTCCTGAGGTGCACATCAACCAAATAACTCTTGCTGCATATGGGCTCATGCCAAACCAAATATTACCGTTTCGACAACATAGTAAGGAATCGTTCAAGATTCTGTACACCATTTATGTCAGGTTCATACTGGAGTAGGTGCAGCACCTGCATATATCCCACACCTGGTCAAGCACGTCAAGAAATTAGAGGAAGTGCTAAGGTTTGCAACAAGCCTAGTCCCGGAACTAAGGGGATTGTCCTACGAAGAAAGGAAAATCGACCTGAAAACTCTGGAGGACAGGAAGAATATGTGAAACATGATAACGACATAGAAAAATACTGAGAGTAATCGACAGGTTGGATAGGGACAGGATGTTTCAGAGATGTAATACAGCACAAGGGGTCACAACTGGATGCTGAAGACTCAGATGAGTCACAGGGATATTAGGAACCATTCCACCTCCCTGTAACCTAGGAAATGTTGGAGGGAGGTGGTACTGGAGGACTAGTGTGAGGTTCCTAGACTTCCAGCAAGTGTGTGTGATCATGTTAGATAGCAGCGAGTGGTTCCAGCAAGTGTGCGTGATCATGTTAGACAGCAGTGAGTGGTTCCAGCAAGTGTGTGTGATCATGTTAGACAGCAGTGAGTGGTTCCAGCAAGTGTGCGTGATCATGTTAGATAGCAGCGAGTGGTTCCAGCAAGTGTGCGTGATCATGTTAGACAGCAGTGAGTGGTTCCAGCAAGTGTGTGTGATCATGTTAGACAGCAGCGAGTGGTTCCAGCAAGTGTGCGTGATCATGTTAGACAGCAGCGAGTGGTTCCAGAAAGTGTGCGTGATCATGTTAGACAGCAGTGAGTGGTTCCAGCAAGTGTGTGTGATCATGTTAGACAGCAGTGAGTGGTTCCAGCAAGTGTGCGTGATCATGTTAGACAGAAGTGAGTGGTTCCAGCAAGTGTGCGTGATCATGTTAGACAGCAGCGAGTGGTTCCAGCAAGTGTGCGTGATTATGTTAGACAGCAGCGAGTGGTTCCAGCAAGTGTGCGTGATCATGTTAGACAGCAGCGAGTGGTTCCAGCAAGTGTGCGTGATTATGTTAGACAGCAGCGAGTGGTTCCAGCAAGTGTGCGTGATCATTTAGACAGCAGTGAGTGGTTCCGCAAGTGTGCGTGATCATGTTAGACAGCAGTGAGTGGTTCCATCAAGTGTGCGTGATCATGTTAGACAGCAGCGAGTGGTTCCGGCAAGTGTGCGTGATCATGTTAGACAGCAGCGAGTGGTTCCAGCAAGTGTGCGTGATCATGTTAGACAGCAGCGAGTGGTTCCAGCAAGTGTGCGTGATTATGTTAGACAGCAGCGAGTGGTTCCAGCAAGTGTGGTGATCATGTTAGACAGCAGGAGTGGTTCCAGCAAGTGTGCGTGATCATGTTAGACAGCAGCGAGTGGTTCCAGCAAGTGTGCGTGATTATGTTAGACAGCAGCGAGTGGTTCCAGCAAGTGTGCGTGATTATGTTAGACAGCAGCGAGTGGTTCCAGCAAGTGTGCGTGATCATGTTAGACAGCAGCGAGTGGTTCCAGCAAGTGTGCGTGATCATGTTAGACAGCAGCGAGTGGTTCCAGCAAGTGTTCGTGATTATGTTAGACAGCAGTGAGTGGTTCCATCAAGTGTGCGTGATCATGTTAGACAGCAGTGAGTGGTTCCAAGAAGTGTGCGTGATCATGTTAGACAGCAGTGAGTGGTTCCATCAAGTGTGCGTGATCATGTTAGACAGCAGTGAGTGGTTCCATCAAGTGTGCGTGATCATGTTAGACAGCAGTGAGTGGTTCCAGCAAGTGTGCGTGATCATGTTAGACAGCAGTGAGTGGTTCCAGCAAGTGTGCGTGATCATGTTAGACAGCAGTGAGTGGTTCCATCAAGTGTGCGTGATCATGTTAGACAGCAGTGAGTGGTTCCATCAAGTGTGCGTGATTATGTTAGACAGCAGTGAGTGGTTCCATCAAGTGTGCGTGATTATGTTAGACAGCAGTGAGTGGTTCCAGCAAGTGTGCGTGATCATGTTAGACAGCAGTGAGTGGTTCCATCAAGTGTGCGTGATTATGTTAGACAGCAGTGAGTGGTTCCATCAAGTGTGCGTGATTATGTTAGACAGCAGTGAGTGGTTCCAGCAAGTGTGCGTGATCATGTTAGACAGCAGTGAGTGGTTCCAGCAAGTGTGCGTGATCATGTTAGACAGCAGTGAGTGGTTCCAGCAAGTGTGCGTGATCATGTTAGATAGCAGCGAGTGGTTCCAGCAAGTGTGCGTGATCATGTTAGTCAGCAGTGAGTGGTTCCAGCAAGTGTGCGTGATCATGTTAGACAGCAGTGAGTGGTTCCAGCAAGTGTGCGTGATCATGTTAGATAGCAGCGAGTGGTTCCAGCAAGTGTGCGTGATCATGTTAGATAGCAGCGAGTGGTTCCAGCAAGTGTGCGTGATCATGTTAGATAGCAGCGAGTGGTTCCAGCAAGTGTGCGTGATCATGTTAGACAGCAGTGAGTGGTTCCAACAAGTGTGCGTGATCATGTTAGACAGCAGCGAGTGGTTCCAGCAAGTGTGCGTGATCATATTAGACAGCAGCGAGTGGTTCCAGCAAGAGTGCGTGGTCATGTTAGACAGCAGTGAGTGGAGGAAAATATTTTTATGCGTAGTATTAATGGATTTGAGTGGAGATGTGGGAAGTACAGTGCCAGCGTTCTGAAGGACGAGTAGATATATGTTGCAGTTGTTGAACTATAGTGTATTCACGCCTATGACAAGACAGTAATGGAGTGAGTAATGATGAAAGTGTTTCTTCATTTTCGGGTCACACCAAAGTGTATGTGTGTGTGTGTGTGTGTGATTGTTCATCGATTTGTACCAGCCACTTTGTGTTTGACGGGGGTTTATCCCTGGCTCCTGACTGCGTTCTAAGCCTCATTGATGAACATTACTAGTTTCTGTTCTCTTGACTCCTTATTCTAGTAATTTTCCCCTTTCACTTTTATCACTTCATCTGAGTGTTCTAAAAGTTGTAATATTGTCCTTTCCCTATTTCAGTCTCTTCCATTACCGTCTGCTTCACTTCCTTTACTCTGTATTATTATACCTCACTTAGCTCTTGTAGTTGCCGAAATTCATATTTCCAAGTCCAATATCCAATAACTTTGTTTTCATACCTTAATTCTCTCAGCTTTTGGATTACTCTTGTTGCAGAACCCAGGACCTCGTGATTCCTAATGTTTTCCCAGCTGGTGGATCCATACTGGTACACCGCAATCTGTGATGGGCTTGACATGTCGTGTTCTTGATCCAAGGTTGCTGAGGCAGTTTTTAGATTAGTGATCTTCAAAAAATTCTGCATAAATTAGTTGACTTTTGTGCGCCTCTGGTGACTTACCTGGAGTATACCTGAAGGGCGTTCCAGGGGTCAATGACCCCGCGGCCCGGTCCATGACCAGGTCTCGCAGTGGATCAGGGCCTGATCAACCAGGCTGTTACTGACGGCAACACGCAAACCGACGTCAACCACAACCTGGCAGGTCATATGCTGACTTCAGGGGTATGTCCAGGTACCCCTTGAAGACAGCCAGGGGTCTATTGGTAATCCCTCTTATGCACGCTGGAGACAGAGAGACAGCTGAACAGTCTTGGGCCCCTGACTCTTACTGTGTTTTCTCTTAGTGTACTCAAGGCACCCCTGATTTTCATTGAGGGGAGGGGGATGATAGACCGCCTGCCGATTATTTTGATATCGTTGGGAGTGATTTTCGTGTGCAGATTTAGGACTAGTCCCTCTAGGATTTTGCCAGTGTATATTATCATGTATCTTTCTCGCCTACGTTCCAAGGAGTACAGGTCAAGGGGCTTTAACCGTTCCAAGTAATTTAGGTGCTTCATTATACTCATACATGCAGTGAAAGTTCTGTGTATATTCTGCAGGTCTTCAGTTTCACCTACCAGTAGAGGGGCAGTTAGTGTACAGCAATGCCGCAGCCAAGACACAACAAGCGGTTTGAAAAGAATCATCATTGGGTTTTGAAGGTTCTCATTATTGATCCTATCATTTTCCTTCCAGATGTTGTACAAACATTGCTATGATCTTCGAAAGTGAGATTGTTTGACATTATCACTCCCAGGTCCTTCACAATAGTTCATCGCTCTATTGTGTGGTTGAAATTCGTTTTATACTGCCAACCAGTTTTAATTTCCAGGAGTTTTCCATGGCGGAGTATTGGGTGTAATGTGATATTTGAAGTCATCAGTCTCTGTCTACTCAGTGTGCCAACAGTCACGTCCAACTGTCACCCCCTTTCCCCAGGATTCAGAGCTACGTGCCCAGAACATCAGAGCTACGTGCCCAGAACATCAGAGCTACGTGCCCAGAACATCAGCACGGGGCCATTCTTAACTACGTATTGTGAACATATTAGCTTTTAGTCACAAATTATTTATATATACGTATCACTTTTCATTTCATTACTTAAAGTAGATTAAATTTCATGTTTAGGTGTTTTGTATTTACTATTTTATTATATTAATAAAACTGTTTATCTTATTATTTTATCATTGATATATGTTTTAATTTCCCTAAGGAGGAACCAGCCTTATCAAATACTCTTGGAGGGTCTGACAGGACTGATGAGCCTTCACAGTGTGTGTGTGTACTCACCTAGTTGTGGTTGCAGGGATCGAGTCACAGCTCCTGGCCCCGCCTCTTCACTGGCCGCTACTGGGTCACTCTCCCTGCGCCATGAGCTTTATCATACCTCTTCTTAAAGCTAAGTATGGAACCTGACTCCACTACATCGCTTCCCAAACTATTCCACTTCCCGACCACTCTGTGACTGAAGAAATACTTCCTAACATCTCTGTGATTCATCTGAGTCTTCAACTTCCAGCTGTGCCTCCTTCTTGCTGTGTCCCATCTCTGGAACATTCTGTCTCTGTCCACCTTGTAAATTCCTCTCCTCGTAGGACATACCCCTTAGCTCCGGGACTAGTCTTGTTGCAAACCTTTGCACTTTCTCTAGCTTCTTTACGTGCTTGGATAAATGTGGGTTCCAAACTGGTGCTGCATACTCCAGTATGGGCCTAACGTACACAGTGTACAGGGTCCTGAACGATTCTTTATTAAGATGTCGGAATGCTGTTCTTAGGTTTGCTAGGCGCCCATATGCTGCAGCAGTTATTTGGTTGATGTGCGCCTCAGGAGATGTGCCTGGTGTTATACTCACCCCAAGATCTTTTTCCTTGACTGAGGTTTGCAGTCTCTGGCCCCCTAGACTGTACTCCGTCTGCGGTCTTCTTTGCGCTTCCCCAATCTTCACGACTTTGCACTTGGTGGGGTTGAACTCCAGGAGCCAATTTCTGGACCAAGCTTGCAGCCTGTCCAGATCCCTTTGTAGTTCTGCCTTATCCTCGTCCGATTGAATTCTTCTCATCAACTTCACATCATCTGCAAACAGGGACACTTCGGAGCCTATTCCTTCCGTCATGTCGTTCACAAATACCAGAAACAGCACCGGTCCTAGGACTGACCCCTGTGGAACCCCACTCGTCACAGACGCCCACTCTTACATCTCGCCACGAACCATGACTCGCTGCGGTCTTCCTGATAGGTATTCCCTGATCCATTGGAGTGCCATCCCTGTTATCCCTGCCTGGTACTCCAGCTTTTTCACTAATCTCTTGTGTGGAACTGTCAAAAGCCTTCTTACAGTCCAAGAAAATGCAATCTACCCACCCCTCTCTCTCTTGTCTTACTGCTGTCACCATGTCATAGAACTCCAGTAGATTTGTGACACAGGATTTCCCGTCCCTGAAACCGTGTTGACTGCCGTTGATAAGCTCATTTCTTTCTAGGTGCTCCACCACTCTTCTCCAGATAATCTTCTCCATGACTTTGCATACAATGCATGTCAGTGACACTGGTCTGTAGTTTAGTGCTTCATGTCTGTCTCCTTTTTTAAAGATTGCGACTACATTTGCTGTCTTCCATACCTAAGGTAGTCTCCCTGTTTCGATAGATGTGATGAATATTGTTGTTAGGGGTACACATAGCGCCTCTGCTCCTCTCTCAGAACCCATGGAGAGATGTTGTCCGGCCCCATCGCCTTTGAGGTATCTAGCTCACTCAGCAGCCTCGTCACTTCTTCCTCAGTTGTGTGTATTGCGTGTATTGTGTGTGAGTGTGTGTGTGTGTGTGTGTGTGTGTGTGTGTGTGAGTGTGTGTGTGTGTGTGAGTGAGTGTGTGTGTGTGTGAGTGTACTCACCTATTTGTGGTTGCAGGGGTCGAGTCATAGCTCCTGGCCTCGCCTCTTCACTGATTGCTACTAGGTCCTCTCTCTCCCTGCTCCATGAGCTTTATCAAACCTTGTCTTAAAACTATGTATGGTTCCTGCCTCCCCTACGTCACTTTCTAGACTATTCCACTTCCTAACAACTCTATGACTGAAGAAATACTTCCTAACATCTCTTTGACTCATAGGAGTCTTCAACTTCCAATTGTGACCCCTTGTTTCTGTGTCCCCTCTCTGGAACATCTTGTCTCTGTCCACCTTATCTATTCCTCGCAGTATTTTATATTCGTTATCATGTCTCCCCCAACCCTCCTGTCCTCTAGTGTCGTCAGGCCGATTTCCTTAACCTTTCTTTGTAGGACAATCCCCTTAGCTCTGGGACTAGTCTTGTTGCAAACCTTTGCACTTTCTCTAATTTCTTGACGTGCTTGACCAGGTGTGGGTTCCAAACTGGTGCTGCATACTCCAGTATGGGCCTGACGTATATGGTGTACAGAGTCTTGAACGATTCCTTAGTGAGGTATTGGAACGCTATTCTTAGGTTTGCCAGCCGCCCGTATGCTGCAGCAGTTATCTGATTGATGTGTGCCTCAGGAGATGTGCTCGGTATTATACTCACCCCAAGATCTTTTTCCTTGAGTGAGGTTTGCAGTCTTTGGCCACCTAGACTATACTCTGTTTGCGGTCTTCTTTGCCCTTCCCCGATCTTCATGACTTTACATATGGCAGGGTTAAATTCAAGGAGCCAGTTACTGGACCAGGCTTGTAGCCTGTCCATGTCTCTTTGTAGTCCTGCCTGATCCTCGACTGATTTAATTCTTCTCATTAACTTCACATCATCTGCAAACAGGGACACTTCTGAGTCTATCCCTTCCGTTATGTCATTCACATATACCAAAAACAGTACCGGTCCCAGGACTGACCCTTGTGGAACCCCGCTCGTCACAGGTGCCCACTCTGACACCTCGTCACGTACCATGACTCGTTGTTGCCTCCTTGTCAGATATTCTCTGATCCATTGCAGTGCCTTTCCTGTTACGTGTGCCTGATCCTCTAGCTCTTGCATTAACCTCTTGTGAGGAACTGTGTCGAACGCCTTCTTGCAGTCCACGAAAATGCAGTCTATCCACACCTTTCTCTCGTGTCTTACTTCTGTTACCTTGTCATAAAACTCCAGTAGGTTTGTGACACAGAATTTTCCTTCCCTGAAACCGTGCTGGTTGTCGTTTATAAGATTGTGTCTTTCTAGGTGCTCCACCAATCTCCTCCTGATGATCTTCTCCATGACTTTGCATACTATACACGTCTGTGACACAGGTCTGTAATTTAATGCCTCATGCCTGTCTCCTTTCTTAAAAATTTGGACTACATTTGCCATCTTCCACACCTCAGGTAGTTGAACAGTTTCAATGGATGTGTTGAAGATTTTTGTTAGTGGCACACACAACATCTCTGCTCCCTCTCTAAGGACCCACGGAGAAATGTTGTCAGGTCCCATCCAGTGTGTGTGTGAGTGTGTGTGTGTGTGTGTACTCACCTATTTGTACTCACCTATTTGTGGTTGCATGGGTCGAGTCATAGCTCCTGGCCTCGCCTCTTCACTGATTGCTACTAGGTCCTCTCTCTCCTTGCTCCATGAGCTTTATCAAACCTTGTCTTAAAACTATGTCTGGTTCCTGCCTCCACTACGTCGCTTTCTAGGATATTCCACTTCCTGACAACTCTATGACTGAAGAAATACTTCCTAACATCCCTTTGACTCATAGGAGTCTTCAACTTCCAATTGTGACCCCTTGTTTCTGTGTCCCCTCTCTGGAACATCTTGTCTCTGTCCACCTTATCTATTCCTCGCAGTATTTTATATGTCGTTATCATGTCTCCCCTAACCCTCCTGTCCTCTAGTGTCGTCAGGCCGATTTCCCTTAACCTTTCTTCGTAGGACAATCCCCTTAGCTCTGGGACTAGTCTTGTTGCAAACGTTTGCACTTTCTCTAATTTCTTGACGTGCTTGACCAGGTGTGGGTTCCAAACTGGTGCTGCATACTCCAGTATGGGCCTGACGTATATGATGTACAGAGTCTTGTGAGTGTGTATGTGTGTGTGTGTGTGTGTGTGTGTACTCACCTCACCTAATTGTACTCACCTAATTGTGGTTGCAGGGGTCGATACTCATCTCCTGGCCCCGCCTCTTCGCTGTCCGCTACTGGGTCTCTGCTCTCCCTGCTCCATGAGCTTTATCATACCTCGTCTTAAAACTGTGTGTGTGTGTGTGTGCGTGAGTGTGAGTGTTAGTTACCATTTTGTCCTAGGCACATGTCGATTAGACACTAGGCCTGTTGTATGTGTGTGTGTGTGTGTGTGTGTGTGTAACGAAACACTTCGAAATGTTTCGGCCCCGCCGGGAATTGAACCCGGGCCCTCCGTGCGTGAAGCAAGAGCGCTAGCCACCATGCCATCGACGCGTGTGTGTGTGTGTGTGTACTCACCTAATTCACCTAATTGTGGTTGCAGGGGTCGAGACTCAGCTCCTGGTCCCGCCTCTTCGCTGTCTGCTACTGGGTCTCTGCTCTTCCTGCTCCATGAGCTTTATCATACCTTGTCTTAAAACTATGTATGTGTGTGTGTGTGTGTGTGTGAGTGTGTGTGTGTGTGTGTGTGTGTGTGTACTTACCTAGTTGTGGTTGCAGGGGTCGAGTCATAGCTCCTGGTCGAGTCATAGCTCCTTGTGTGAGTGTGCGTGTGTGTGCGTGTGTGTGTGTGTGTATGTGTGTGTATGTGTGTGTGTGTGTGTGAGTGTGTTTTTGTGTGTGTACTCACCTAGTTGTAGTTGCAGGGGTCGAGTCATATATCCTGGCCCCGCCTCTTCACTGGCCGCTACTGAGTCTCTCTCCCTGCGCCTTGAGCTTTATCATACCTCTTCTTGAAGCTATGAATGGATCCTGCCTCCACTACATCGCTTCCCAAGCTATTCCACTTCCCGACCACTCTGTGACTGAAGAAATACTTCCTAACATCCCTGTGATTCATCTGAGTCTTCAACTTCCAACTGTGTACCCTTGTTGCTGTGTCCCATCTCTGGAACATTCTGTTTCTGTCCACCTTATCTATTCCTCGCAGTATTTTGTATGTCGTTATCATGTCTTCCCTATCCTTCCTGTCCTCCAGTGTCGTCAGGCCGATTTCCCTTAACCTTTCTTCGTAGGACATTCCCTTAGCTCTGGAACCAGCCTTGAAGCAAACTTTTGCACTTTCTATAATTTCTTGACGTGATTGACCAGGTATTGGTTCCAAACTGGAACTGCATTCTTCAGTATGGGCCTGACGTACACGGTGTACAGTGTCTTGAACAATTCCTTACTGAGGTATCGGAACGCTATTCTCAGGTTTTCCAGGCGCCCATATGCTGCAGCAGTTATCTGGTTGATGTGTGCTTCCAGAGACGTGCTCGGTGTTATACTCACCCCAAGATCTTTCTCCTTGAAGAGTTTTACGAGGATAGTGAGGCTCAGGTTAGAGTATGTAGGCGAGAGGGAGATTTTTTCCCAGTAAAAGTAGGCCTTAGACAAGGATGTGTGATGTCACCATGGTTGTTCAATATATTTATAGATGGAGTTGTAAGAGAAGTGAATGCTCAGGTGTTGGCAAGAGGTGTGACGTTAAAAGATAAAGAATCTAACACAAAATGGGAGTTGTCCCAGTTGCTCTTTGCTGATGACGCTGTGTCTTTCGGAAAGTTCTGAAGAGAAGTTGCAGAGGTTGGTGGATGAGTTTGGTAGGGTATGTAAAAGAAGGAAATTAAAGGTGAATATAAGAAAGAGTAAGGTGATGAGAATAACAAAAAAAATAGGTAACAGAAGATTAGATATCAGACTGGAGGAAGAGAGTATGGAGGAGGTGGATGTATAGATATCTGGGAGTGGATGTGTCAGCAGATGGGTCTATGAAGGATGAGGTGAATCATAGAATTGACAAGGGGAAAAAGGTGAGTGGTGCACTGAGGGGCTTGTGGAGACAGAAATTTATCCATGAAAGCAAAGAGGGAAATGTATGAGAGTATAGTTATACCAACACTATTGTATGGGTGTGAGACATGGGTTGTGAATGTTGCAACAAGGAGAAGGCTGGAGGCAGTGGAGATGTCATGTCTGAGGGCAATGTGTGGTGTGAATAGAATGCAAAGAATTTGTAGTTTGGAGATTAGGAGGAGGTGCAGGATTACCAAAACTATTATCCAGAGAGCTGAGGGTGGGTTACTGAGATGGTTTGGGCATGTAGAGAGGATGGAGGAAAATATAATGACTTTGAGAGTGTATAAATCTGTAGTGGAGGGAAGGCAGGGTAGGGGTCGGCCTAGGAAAGGTTGGAGGGAGGGGGTAAAAGAGGTTTTGTGTGCTAGGGGCTTGGACTTCCAACAAGCATGCGTGAGCATGTTAGGAGCGAATGGAGACAAATGCTGTTGGAGTGTAAGCAAGGTAACATTTATGAAGGGATTCAGGGAAACCGGCAGGCCGGACTTGAGTCCTGGAGATGGGAAGTACAGTGCCGACACTCTGAAGAAGGGGTGTTAATGTTACAGTTTTATAACTGTAGTGTAAGCACGCCTCTGGCAAGACAGTGATGGAGTGAATGATGATGAAAGTTTTTTTTTTTCGGGCCATCCTGCCTTGGTGGCCACCCTGCCTTGGTGGGAAACGGCCAATGTGTTAATTAAACCTTCCCAATACATCTTCGACCCCATTCCCTATATTCACACTAGCCCATCTAACCTCCAACAGTTGTTTATATATTACCCTAACTGCCTCCTTTTTTAGTTTATAAATCTTCACTTCTCTCTTACTTGCTGCTTCTATTCTCCTTGTATCCCATCTACCTTTTACTCCCACTTTAGCTACAACTAAAAAGTGATCTGATATATCTGTGGCCCCTCTATAAACATGTACATCCTGAAGTCTACCCAACAGTCTTTTATCTACCAATACATAGTCCAACAAACTACTGTCATTACGCCCAACATCATATCTTGTATACTTATTTATCCTCTTTTTCTTAAAATATGTATTACCTATAACCAAACCCTTTCTATACAAAGTTCAATCAAGGGCTCCCATTATCATTTACACTGGCACCCCAAACTTACCTACCACACCCTCTCTACATGTTTCTCCCACTTTAGCATTTGGTCCCCTACCACAATTACTCTCTCACTTTGTTCAAATGTTCCTATAAATTCGCTTATCTCCAAAAATCTCTCTCTCTCCTCTACACTTCAGGTGCGTATATGCTTATTATGACCCATATATATATATATATATATATATATATATATATATATATATATATATATATATATATATATAGAGAGAGAGAGAGAGAGAGAGAGAGGGTGTGGTAGGTAAGTTTGGGGTGCCAGGTGTAAATGATAATTAGGAACATTTGATTGAACATTATAGAAAGGGTTTCCTGAAACCCTTCATATATGTTACCTTGCTTACACTCCAACAGCACGTTAAGTCCTAAAACCATTTGTCTCCATTCGCTCCTAACATGTTCACGCACGGTTGCTGGAAGTCCAAGCCCCTCGCACACAAAACCTCCATTACCCCTCCCTCCTTTACTAGGCCGACCCCTACCCCGCCTTCCCTCCACTACATATATATATATATATATATATATATATATATATATATATATATATATATATATATAATCGAGCCGAATAGGTAAAAACTGGCCCATTGACAAGAACTAATTTAAAATTAAGTTGTTTCTAAAATTTTCCCTTATACATTTTAAGATATGTTTTTTTTCATTTATGTTAATGTAAAAATTAATAATTTTATACCAAGAGAACCTAAGGAAACTTACCTAACCTTATTATAAAAAGCACAATTTAATTTAGCGTAATCCTACTAAATATATTTTAGATAAGTTTACAGTAATTTAATAATAAACAAACACAATGAAATATATTTTTTTCGTTAGGTTCAGAATGATTTTTGCGAAATTATGGCAAATTTTAGCTTGCCTTATGCGGCAAGAAGAGCGTTGCTATTTAAGCAACGTCGTGCCGAATAGATAAAACTTGCGATTTTGGCTTAAACAGCAACGCTCTTCTTGCCGAATAATGCTCCTTCACCAGAACAGTCTGAAGAAGATGACTCGAGTTCGTGGTCGAAATGTACAGCTACTCTCTTGTATATGTGGTACTTTTTATCTGTCAGAGCCACGTCGTCATCCTCATGAAGTGGTCCGTGGTTTGTAATAACACAAACTTATTTCCAAACAAAGCAATATAAATGTTGAGGATTTTTTGCTGTACCTCGGCCCAGAATTGACTCAGCCTTTAGTTCGGCTGCGTTCATTCGTCGAAGTCGATCATTTCGTGGATAATAGTGCTAGAAATTCTCTGAGGAAGAGAGGTTGAGGACAGGAAATATGGACAATTGAATGTTATTCTCTCTCTTGCACAAGCATTAGTGATGATGACTTACGTGTTTCTGGGGACATGTTGAACATGCAACCCAGGGGAAAATGACGCAAACTGCCAGGTTTTAGCAAGCGTAACAAATATAGGAGGGAAGTATATAAGGCCTCTTGACAGCCATACTTGTCAGTAGGAGGTTATCATCCAGTGAAGCTCCACTTCTGTACTTCTGGTGAGAGTTGTATCCAGCTGGAGGAGTTAGAGGGAATCAGTCAGCAGAATATTGTTGTGGTAGACGGTGGCTTGAGTGTGGTAGACGGTGGCTTGAGTGTGGTAGACGGTGGCTTGAGTGTGGTAGACGGTGGCTTGAGTGTGGTAGACGGTGGCTTGAGTGTGGTAGACGGTGGCTTGAGTGTGGTAGACGGTGGCTTGAGTGTGGTAGACGGTGGCTTGAGTGTGGTAGACGATGGCTTGAGTGTGGTAGACGGTGGCTTGAGTGTGGTAGACGGTGGCTTGAGTATGGTAGACGGTGGCTTGAGTGTGGTAGACGGTGGCTTGAGTATGGTAGACGGTGGCTTGAGTGTGGTAGACGGTAACTTGAGTGTGGTAGACGGTGGCTTGAGTGTGGTAGACGGTGGCTTGAGTGTGGTAGACGATGGCTTGAGTGTGGTAGACGGTGGCTTGAGTGTGGTAGACGGTGGCTTGAGTGTGGTAGACGGTGGCTTGAGTGTGGTAGACGATGGCTTGAGTGTGGTAGACGGTGGCTTGAGTGTGGTAGACGTGGCTTGAGTGTGGTAGACGGTGGCTTGAGTGTGGTAGACGATGGCTTGAGTGTGGTAGACGGTGGCTTGAGTGTGTAGACGGTGGCTTGAGTGTGGTAGACGGTGGCTTGAGTGTGGTAGACGGTGGCTTGAGTGTGGTAGACGGTGGCTTGAGTGTGGTAGACGATGGCTTGAGTGTGGTAGACGGTGGCTTGAGTGTGGTAGACGGTGGCTTGAGTGTGGTAGACGGTGGCTTGAGTGTGGTAGACGGTAACTTGAGTGTGGTAGACGGTGGCTTGAGGTGTGGTAGACGGTGGCTTGAGTGTGGTAGACGATGGCTTGAGTGTGGTAACGGTGGCTTGAGTGTGGTAGACGGTGGCTTGAGTGTGGTAGACGGTGGCTTGAGTGTGGTAGACGGTGGCTTGAGTATGGTAGACGGTGGCTTGAGTGTGGTAGACGGTAACTTGAGTGTGGTAGACGGTGGCTTGAGTGTGGTAGACGGTGGCTTGAGTGTGGTAGACGGTGGCTTGAGTGTGGTAGACGATGGCTTGAGTGTGGTAGACGGTGGCGAGTGTGGTAGACGGTGGCTTGAGTGTGGTAGACGGTGGCTTGAGTGTGGTAGACGGTGGCTTGAGTGTGGTAGACGGTGGCTTGAGTGTGGTAGATGGTGGCTTGAGTGTGGTAGACGGTGGCTTGAGTGTGGTAGACGATGGCTTGAGTGTGGTAGACGATGGCTTGAGTGTTTTAGACGATGGCTTGAGTGTGGTAGACGGTGGCTTGAGTGTGGTAGACGATGGCTTGAGTGTGGTAGACGATGGCTTGAGTGTGGTAGACGGTGGCTTGAGTGTGGTAGATGGTGGCGAGTGTGGTAGACGGTGGCTTGAGTGTGGTAGACGGTGGCTTGAGTGTTTTAGACGATGGCTTGAGTGTGGTAGACGGTGGCTTGAGTGTGGTAGACGATGGCTTGAGTGTGGTAGACGATGGCTTGAGTGTGGTAGACGATGGCTTGAGTGTGGTAGACGGTGGCTTGAGTGTGGTAGACGGTGGCTTGAGTGTGGTAGACGGTGGCTTGAGTGTGGTAGACGGTGGCTTGAGTGTGGTAGACGATGGCTTGAGTGTGGTAGACGATGGCTTGAGTGTGGTAGACGGTGGCTTGAGTGTGGTAGACGGTGGCTTGAGTGTGGTTGCAACACAAAGTAGAAGACTCGAGTTACCGGGATTCTTAGAGAGGAAAAATAGCTGATAGCATTGTTCATATTTGAGAGACAATAGGTGGAAAAATTCGTAATACAAATTTCCACTACATCAAGTTTTTCTAAGTGAATATATTGAAATTTCCAGCAGGAAGGTAAAGCATTGTTAGCCAGATGTTAACAAATATAAATATTACCATCTTAGCTAATTCTCTTCCTCAGCTATAATGATAACTTGTGTTTATCTGCTACAACTGTGAGCTAACAACAAGGTCACCCAGAAACTCACTACTCAACAATCTACTCAATTTACTCTTACACTTTCCTTGGTGTTTTTCTGAATTATTAGTTTGATGAATGCATTTTATGTTAAGTCTCAGTAATTATTAGTCTTGATGAAGCCACTTACTGTGTAAGTCTCTCAGTAATTATTAGTCTTGATGAAGCCACTTACTGTGTAAGTCTCTCAGTAATTATTAGTCTTGATGAAGCCACTTACTGTGTAAGTCTCTCAGTAATTATTAGTCTTGATGAAGCCACTTACTGTGTAAGTTTTCAGTAATTATTAGTCTTGATGAAGCCACTTACTGTGTAAGTCTCTCAGTAATTATTAGTCTTGATGAAACCACATATACTGTGTAAGTCTCTCAGTAATTATTAGTCTTGATGAAGCCACTTACTGTGTAAGTCTCTCAGTAATTATTAGTCTTGATGAAGCCACTTACTGTGTAAGTTTCTCAGTAATTATTAGTCTTGATGAAGCCACTTACTGTGTAAGTCTCTCAGTAATTATTAGTCTTGATGAAGCCACTTACTGTGTAAGTCTCTCAGTAATTATTAGTCTTGGTGAAGCCACTTACTGTGTAAGTCTCTCAGTAATTATTAGCCTTGGAATATTTGATGAATCTTCTCAGTCAATGAATATTATTATTAATAACTAATTAATTCTATGTTAACACAATCAATGTTCTTCTTTATTCCTCTTTAATTTATATTCTTGTTAATATATTTCGATCAATTCATTATTACAATTATAATCATTATTATTATTGTTCAAGGGAGTCGCTTGACCCTCAGTGATCGTACATCACCTGGGGAATCAAGTTTGTTCCGAGGATGGGGATCTCTAAACATCAACGCAGTCGACGGGTATCATTCATCTCAAATTGCTATAATATTTCCAAGAAAAGTTATCAACTAATCCTCACCCAACTAACTTTGCGTCTCCTACGTCTTACTTCTTTTCAAATCTAACAAATGTTTACAACTCTGCTATATAATACTTCTATATAATACTTCTATATAATACTTCTATATCTCCTTCACCGTTCACGTTAATTGCCTCTATTTTCGAATCTCATTAACATAAAAGTAGCTATAGTTCAACATACATATAGATGGAACAACACTGCAACACACCCGAGAAACACCTGTGTCTTGAATGATAGATTGTTCAGTGTTGAATGTGCTTAGATAGTTGGTGATATATCGAGTTTGAAGCCGATCTGTTACATCTGTCATAATGGTGCATGTAGATCTCTACCAGCATCAGCAAGATTAGCAAATCTCAAAATTGGATTTAGGAACTTTAATCCAGAAAACTTCAGAACTTTACATACGACATTTATTACCCAGTCATTGTATATTTGACCCAGACTTGATGATGCACTTTAATAAACACGAAAAGATCCTAAGGTTTGTAACTAGCTAGTAACACAAATGAGAGGAATGCACTAAGAGGAGACAAATCAGGGAACGGGTGGGGCTCAAACCCAGGAAAGTGAGTCTTAAACCTCAGAGGCCAGTGTGTTAACGTCTCAGCCAGATGGCTCTAATAAGATTCATCAACCAGGTATATTTCTGTACACTAAAGAGAGGTTAGTATGGACTCACTGTCAGCACAAATACTGGTTTTTACAGACGAATCCCACACCAGCGTGGCTGTGCTTATTCTTGCACAAGATATATGATGCTTGGAAATCACAGGTTTATTGTGATCCTGGATTTCCTTCCAAGGATTTTTTGTATGTCCCACGGGTATACTGTGCTGACATCCTGCCCATATCCTACTTCACTCTGTACGCCACGAAGAAAAATATTCCCACTTTACCTTTCTGCTCTGCACTGTTGATAGTAATATGTGAGATGTATTTATAGAAACCGAGGCTCGCGGCTTGTGGGTAGTGGGTGAATTATTGGGGGTAAGGGGTGATTATATTATGGGTATGGGTAGCTTGTGGTGGGTAGGGGTCGTGTGGGGTCGGATAAAGGTCACGTGACATCCCGTTTTTCCTCCTCGGGGTGGACATGTATCCTATTTTCTCTGCATTTAATTTTGTTTTGTTCACAGTGTAACTTTCCAGATTCATTCCTCAATAACCACTCATATATATTTTAATTTACTGATCTTACTGATTTCCTCACACTGATCTATGTTCACTTGTAGACCTAAACAATTTCCTGTATAGGCACCATAAACAGTAAAACAGCTGTTATGGCAATACTGGATAGCACTGCACTTTCACAATACTATCACCGTAATATCCGATTATTAAAATCCTAGCTTTTCGTATTTCCATAAGTACTTACTCTGTGGTATCACTGGATTATACGCAGATTAGCAGCTTGTGGGGAGGTTTTTTAAATGTATTGATTTGTGTAGTAGAATCCTGCGACTGCTGGCAACTGTTTACCACTCTAGTTGAAAATATTGGTATATTATTTCCCTCTTAATTTCGCCACCTTAACTGAGGTGACTTATCTATACACTACAGTACCACTGTCATATACACTACAGTACCACTGTCATATACACTACAGTACCACTGTCATATACACTACAGTACCACTGTCATATACACTACAGTACCACTGTCATATACACTACAGTACCACTGTCATATACACTACAGTACCACTGCCATATACACTACAGTACCACTGTCATATACACTACAATACCACTGTCATATACACTACAGTACCACTGTCATATACCCTACAGTACCACTGTCATATACACTACAGTACCACTGTCATATACACTACAATACCACTGTCAAATACACTACAGTACCACTGTCATATACCCTACAGTACCACTGTCATATACACTACAGTACCACTGTCATATACACTACAGTACCACTGTTATATACACTACAGTACCACTGTCATATACACTACAGTACTACTGTCATATACACTACAGTACCACTGTCATATACCCTACAGTACCACTGTCATATACACTACAGTACCACTGTCATATACCCTACAGTACCACTGTCATATACACTACAGTACCACTGTCATATACACTACAGTACCACTGTTATATACACTACAGTACCACTGTCATATACACTACAATACCACTGTCATATACACTACAGTACCACTGTCATATACCCTACAGTACCACTGTTATATACACTACAGTACCACTGTCATATACACTACAGTACTACTGTCATATATGCTATTTCACTATGTATTTTACTCAATTTTCAGTGGGGCTTTATATCCTCTCGCAAAAAAAAAAAAAGCTTTGGTGTGTTATTCACACATGGCACTCTGGCTCCCTAACTCCCCTCAAGTGTGGCCCTGTGGCACACTTTCTCCTTATTTTGGCACAGTGGTTGCTATTATTTGCTAGATGAGATTCCAGCACTGTAGAAATGTACTTAATAGGGTCACTGGCACAGTTTTATGTTCCAGCATGCAAAAAAACTGTCATAATCCACGAAAGAAAATGGAGGTTGCGGCGGTGCATGGTTGCCTCCTGCCTCCTACACAGTCTCTCTCAGTGCATAGTTTTGCAACAACTCTAATTCTACAGCTAAGAGGTGTGAGTTATGAGAAGCAATAGGAGCTAAACCTGACGACATATAAAACAAAACGACCAGACGTAACATTATTACGACATACAGAATAATTAGATAGATAGGATGGACAGGGCAAGTGTGTTTGAAGGCGCGTCTCAGGTACACAAGGTCACACCTGGATGTTAGAAACACAGGTGAGGAATATTAGCAAGGACTTCTTTAGTCTTAAGTAGTCAGGAAGTGATATAGGCAGAATCCGTATATAAAGAACAGGTATGACAGTGTTCATAAAGGAATGAAGGAGGAGGGCAAACCTGTTGAAGCTAGAGGAGAGGCAGAGCCAGGAACTGAGATTCGACCCCTGCAACCACAAATGGGCAAGTACATATGCGCACAGACACAGGCACACATACACATACGCACACACATACTAACACACATATGCACACATATACGCACACACACATATGTGCGTGCGCACACACACATACGGACACACACACATGCCCGTGCGCGCACACCCACACACGCACACAAAAAAACTCTTGTTCTCCATCATTTAAGAATAAACTAACCAGCACTTGTCTCCAGCATCGAGTCGTTGCCAGATCAACCATCAAAAACGTCAACATGAGAGTTCTTACAGTCGTCTTCCTGATGTCTGCTGTCTTCATGGCTACTATGATGGTTGACGGCTGCTTTGACTTTTTTATCTTATCTGAAATCTTCTGGATGCCGCATAACTTCCACTGCTTTGGTGAGTTAGATCTAAATTCAGTAGACCGTTATAGGTCTATGTTAGATAAACTAAAGAACTTATGGGGAAAATACAGTTACGTTCCTAAGAGCCCAAAAAAAGCCAAACAACTCATTTTTAGACCAAAAGATCTTACAAAAATAAATGTGAATATGTAATTGTAGTTCATTGTCGTGATATAATAGTACCATCCAACTTACGACCTGCTCGACATATGACCACTTGTACTTACAATACCTGCTATAGCAACAACAGCTGCAGTAGTTACAATAGTAATAGTAACAATACCTGCTATAGCAACAACAGCTGCAGTAGTTACAATAGTAATAGTAACAATACCTGCTATAGCAACAACAGCTGCAGTAGTTACAATAGTAATAGTAACAATACCTGCTATAGCAACAACAGCTCCAGTAGTTACAATAGTAATAGTAACAATACCTGCTATAGCAACAACAGCTCCAGTAGTTACAATAGTAATATTAACAATACCTGCTATAGCAACAACAGCTGCAGTAGTTACAATAGTAATAGTAACAATACCTGCTATAGCAACAACAGCTCCAGTAGTTACAATAGTAATAGTAACAATACCTGCTATAGTGACAACAGCTCCAGTTGTAATAGCAATAGTACCAATAGCTGCTGCAGTAACAGTAACAATAGAGTCGCTATAGTAGCATTAGTACGAAGAGCTAAAGCAGAAATACCACAAAGTAGCAGAAGCTGCAGCAGTTGTAGTACCAACAGAAACAGTAGTAGTAGGAATAATAACAGTAGCTGCAACAATAACAGAAGCAATACCAAAACATGCTGCAGTAGTAGTAGTAGTAGTAGTAATAGTGGGAATAGTAAAAATAGGTACATTGGTAGTAGTAGCAGTAATATAACATTAATAGAAGCAATAGTAGCATTAGCTGTAACAATATTAGCAGTAGTAATAGTAATAGCAACAGCACCAATAGCAACAGTAGCAGTATCAATAGCAACAGTAGCAGTATCAATAGCAACAGAAAGAGTATCAATAGCAACAGGAGTATCAATGGCAACAGTAAGAGTATCAATAGCTACAGTATGAGAATCAATAGTAATAGTACCAGAACCAACAACAGTAGCAGTACTAACAGCAACAGTAGCAGTATCAATACCAACAGTAGAAGTATCAATAGCAACAGTACGAGAATCAATAGCAACAGTACCAGCACCAACAACAACAGTAGCAGTACCAACAGCAACAGTAGCAGTATCAATAGCAACATTACGAGAATAAATAACAACAGTCGCAGTATCAATAGCAACAGTACGATAATAAATAGCAACAGTAGCAGTATCAACAGCAACAGTAGCAATATCAAAAGCAACAGTAGCAGGATCAATAGCGACAGAACCAATAGCAACAGTAGCATTATCAATAGCAACAGTACGAGTATCAATAGCAACAGGAGTATCAATAGCAACAGTAAGAGAATCAATAGCAACAGTAGCAGTATCAAAAGCAACAGTACGAGTATCAATAACAACAGAAGGAGAATCAATAACAACAGAAGGAGAATCAATATCAACAGAAGGAGAATCAATATCATCAGAAGGAGAATCAATAGCAACAGAAGGAGTATCAATAGCAACAGTACGAGTATCAATAGTAACAGTGCCAGAACCAACAACAGAAGCAATACCAACAGCAACAGTAGCAGTATCAATACCAACAGTAGAAGTATCAATAAAAACAGTACGAGAATCAATAGCAACAGTACCAGCACCAACAACAACAGAAGCAGTACCTACAGGAACAGTAGCAGTATCAATACCAACATTACGAGAATAAATAAAATCAGTCGCAGTATCAATAGTAACAGTACCAGAACCAACAACAGAACCAGTACCAACAGCAACAGTAGCAGTATCAATAGCAACAGTAGAAGTATCAATAGCAACAGTACGAGAATATATAGAAACAGTACCAGCACCAACAACAACAGTAGCAATACCAACAGCAACAGTAGCAGTATCAATACCAACATTACGAGAATAAATAACAGTCAATACCAACAGTAGCAAAATTTAAAGCAGCAGTAGCAGTATCAATAATAGCAACAACAGCAGGACTAATAGCAACAACATCATTGCTAAAAACAAAAGTAGCATTAAAAAATAGTAATACTAACAGCAAATAGTAGTAACAGCGTTAGTAGAATTAATAGCAATAGTAGCATTTCTAACAGTACTAACAGGAGTACAAATAGAAAAAGTAGAAGTGTCAATAGCACTAGTAGCATTAATATCAACAACAGCAGTACCAATAGCAAAACAAATAGCAACAGAAGCAGCTGCATCAGCAGAAGAAGCAGCATCATCAGTAGTAGCAGCAGCATCATCAGTAGTAGCAGCATCATCAGTAGTAGCAGCATCATCAGTAGTAGCAGCATCAGTAGTAGCATCATCATCAGTAGTAGCAGCATCATCAGTAGTAGCAGCAGCATCAGTAGCAGCATCATCAGTAGTAGCAGCATCATCAGTAGTAGCAGCATCATCAGTAGTAGCAGCATCATCAGTAGTAGCAGCATCATCAGTAGTAGCAGCATCAGTAGTAGCAGCATCATCAGTAGTAGCAGCATCATCAGTAGTAGCAGCATCATCAGTAGTAGCAGCATCAGTAGTAGCAGCATCATTAGTAGTAGCAGCATCAGTAGTAGCAGCATCATTAGTAGTAGCAGCATCATCAGTAGTAGCAGCATCAGTAGTAGCAGCATCATCAGTAGTAGCAGTATCATCAGTAGTAGCAGCATCAGTAGTAGCAGCATCAGTAGTAGCATCATCATCAGTAGTAGCAGCATCATCAGTAGTAGCAGCATCATCAGTAGTAGCAGCATCAGTAGTAGCAGCATCATCAGTAGTAGCAGCATCAGTAGTAGCAGCATCATCAGTAGTAGCAGCATCATCAGTAGTAGCAGCATCATCAGTAGTAGCAGCATCATCAGTAGTAGCAGCATCAGTAGTAGCAGCATCATTAGTAGTAGCAGCATCATCAGTAGCAGCAGCATCATCAGTAGTAGCAGCATCATCAGTAGTAGCAGCATCAGTAGTAGCAGCATCATCAGTAGTAGCAGTATCATCAGTAGTAGCAGCATCAGTAGTAGCAGCATCAGTAGTAGCATCATCATCAGTAGTAGCAGCATCATCAGTAGTAGCAGCAGCATCAGTAGCAGCATCATCAGTAGTAGCAGCATCATCAGTAGTAGCAGCATCAGTAGTAGCAGCATCATCAGTAGTAGCAGCATCATCAGTAGTAGCAGCATCATCAGTAGTAGCAGCATCAGTAGTAGCAGCATCAGTAGTAGCATCATCATCAGTAGTAGCAGCATCATCAGTAGTAGCAGCATCATCAGTAGTAGCAGCAGCATCAGTAGCAGCATCATCAGTAGTAGCAGCATCATCAGTAGTAGCAGCAGCATCAGTAGCAGCATCATCAGTAGTAGCAGCAGCATCAGTAGTAGCAGCATCATCAGTAGTAGCAGCATCATCAGTAGTAGCAGCAGCATCAGTAGCAGCATCATCAGTAGTAGCATCATCATCAGTCGTAGCAGCAGCATCAGTAGCAGCATCATCAGTAGTAGCATCATCATCAGTAGTAGCAGCAGCATCAGTAGCAGCATCATCAGTAGTAGCAGTATCATCAGTAGTAGCAGCATCATCAGTAGCAGCATCATCAGTAGTAGCAGCATCATCAGTAGTAGCAGCATCAGTAGTAGCAGCATCATCAGTAGTAGCAGCATCATCAGTAGCAGCAGCATCATCAGTAGTAGCAGCATCATTAGTAGCAGCAGCATCAGTAACAGCAGCAGTAGCAGCAGCATCAGTAGCAGAAGCATCAGTAACAGCAGCAGTAGCAGCAGCATCAGTAGCAGCAGCAGTAGTAGCATCAGTAGTAGCAGCAGCAGCAGTAGCAGCAGCATCAGCAGTAGCAGCAGCAGCAGTAGCAGCAGCAGCAGCAGTAGCAGCAGCATCAGTAGAAGCAGCAGCATCAGTAGCAGCAGCAGTAGCAGCAGCAGCAGCAGTAGCAGCAGCATCAGTAGTAGCAGCAGCATCAGTAGCAGCAGCAGTAGCAGCAGCATCAGTAGTAGCATCAGCAGTAGCAGCAGCATCAGTAGTAGCAGCAGCAGCAGTAGCAGCAGCAGTAGCAGCAGCAGTAGCAGCAGCAGTAGCAGCAGCAGTAGCAGCATCATTAGTAGCAGCATCAGTAGCAGCAGCAGTAGCAGCAGCAGTAGCAGCATCAGTAGCAGCATCAGTAGCAGCAGCAGTAGCAGCAGCAGCAGCAGCAGCAGCAGCATCAGTAGCAGCAGCAGCAGCATCAGTAGCAGCAGCAGCAGCATCAGTAGCAGCAGCAGCAGCATCAGTAGCAGCAGCAGCAGCATCAGTAGCAGCAGTATTTGTAGTTGTAATGGTGACGTAGCAACAACAGTAGTAGTAGCAACAACAGTAGTAGTAGCAACAACAGTAGTAGTAGCAACAACAGTAGCAGTAGCAACAACAGTAGTAGTAGCAACAACAGTAGTAGTAGCAACAACAGTAGTAGTAGCAACAACAGTAGTAGTAGCAACAACAGTAGTAGCAACAACAGTAGTAGTAGCAACAACAGTAGCAGTTGCTGTATTAGCCATGACAACAGGAGCTGCAGCAGCGGTAATAGTAGCAGTTGGTGTAGTAGTAATGGCAGCTGCAACAGCAGCAGCAGCAGCAGCTGCAGCTTGGAAGTGTTGTTGGAGGGCAGGGTAATAAAGTGTTGTTGGAGGGCAGGGTAATAAAGTGTTGTTGGAGGGCAGGGTAATAAAGTGTTGTTGGAGGGCAGGGTAATAAAGTGTTGTTGGAGGGCAGGGTAATAAAGTGTTGTTGGAGGGCAGGGTAATAAAGTGTTGTTGGAGGGCAGGGTAATAAAGTGTTGTTGGAGGGCAGGGTAATAAAGTGTTGTTGGAGGGCAGGGTAATAAAGTGTTGTTGGAGGGCAGGGTAATAAAGTGTTGTTGGAGGGCAGGGTAATAAAGTGTTGTTGGAGGGCAGGGTAATAAAGTGTTGTTGGAGGGCAGGGTAATAAAGTGTTGTTGGAGGGCAGGGTAATAAAGTGTTGTTGGAGGGCAGGGTAATAAAGTGTTGTTGAGGGCAGGGTAATAAAGTGTTGTTGGAGGGCAGGGTAATAAAGTGTTGTTGGAGGGCAGGGTAATAAAGTGTTGTTGGAGGGCAGGGTAATAAAGTGTTGTTGGAGGGCAGGGTAATAAAGTGTTGTTGGAGGGCAGGGTAATAAAGTGTTGTTGGAGGGCAGGGTAATAAAGTGTTGTTGAGGGCAGGGTAATAAAGTGTTGTTGGAGGGCAGGGTAATAAAGTGTTGTTGAGGGCAGGGTAATAAAGTGTTGTTGGAGGGCAGGGTAATAAAGTGTTGTTGAGGGCAGGGTAATAAAGTGTTGTTGGAGGGCAGGGTAATAAAGTGTTGTTGGAGGGCAGGGTAATAAAGTGTTGTTGGAGGGCAGGGTAATAAAGTGTTGTTGGAGGGCAGGGTAATAAAGTGTTGTTGGAGGGCAGGGTAATAAAGTGTTGTTGGAGGGCAGGGTAATAAAGTGTTGTTGGAGGGCAGGGTAATAAAGTGTTGTTGGAGGGCAGGGTAATAAAGTGTTGTTGGAGGGCAGGGTAATAAAGTGTTGTTGGAGGGCAGGGTAATAAAGTGTTGTTGGAGGGCAGGGTAATAAAGTGTTGTTGGAGGGCAGGGTAATAAAGTGTTGTTGGAGGGCAGGGTAATAAAGTGTTGTTGGAGGGCAGGGTAATAAAGTGTTGTTGGAGGGCAGGGTAATAAAGTGTTGTTGGAGGGCAGGGTAATAAAGTGTTGTTGGAGGGCAGGGTAATAAAGTGTTGTTGGAGGGCAGGGTAATAAAGTGTTGTTGGAGGGCAGGGTAATAAAGTGTTGTTGGAGGGCAGGGTAATAAAGTGTTGTTGGAGGGCAGGGTAATAAAGTGTTGTTGGAGGGCAGGGTAATAAAGTGTTGTTGGAGGGCAGGGTAATAAAGTGTTGTTGGAGGGCAGGGTAATAAAGTGTTGTTGGAGGGCAGGGTAATAAAGTGTTGTTGGAGGGCAGGGTAATAAAGTGTTGTTGGAGGGCAGGGTAATAAAGTGTTGTTGGAGGGCAGGGTAATAAAGTGTTGTTGGAGGGCAGGGTAATAAAGTGTTGTTGGAGGGCAGGGTAATAAAGTTTTGAATATCTTTAGTAATGGACTGCTAGTTTTTTATTAGGTCGTTCGTGGTTTAAATAGATGATTGTAAAGTTTTTAAGTAATTTTTAAGTGGACTTTATTTAGTAGTTATAAAAGTTGCGAGATGAAATAATTTGGTTGGAAGCAACGTAGACGAAAGTGAAGATGAATATGTCTGATATATAAATATGTTGAGAGTGTGAGGGTGAAGATGAAATTGGGCACAGGGAAGGATTATATATTGTACTTTGTTTATAAATGACGTAATTAAGACGACGTGAAAAAATGAACTTATGAAAATTAGTAATTAAAAGTTGAAGGTTTAATTAGAAGAAACAGAATAGTCATTACCTGGGATCTTCTTACATAAATAATGTGAGAATTTATTTGTTTGGTGTTGCAAAGATTAACATGTTAAATGTAGATGATTATACAAGGAAATATTTCTATACGGTCGAGGGAGCACTGTAAGAAGGACATAGACGATAGTGAGATGAGAGGAAATAAGAATAATAAATAAGTAGTGAGAGATGGGATTACGATGGTTGGTTAATTGAGTTTGAAGCCTATCGGCTATATGAGGGTAATTAAACATGCTTATAACGTGTTCACCACCTGTCAAAATCACTTAAATCACAAAAATAGGCCTTAACACCAGCACTTCCTCTCAGAAACACAACAAAGAAATATACATTCATAAGAACAAACACAAAGTTTGATAAAGACACTACAAGGAAGTTAAGAAATAACATAGAAATGGATGGCGATTTACCGTATTATGACTGACACTTGGAGCATATTGATTCCTGTATTAAGAATATCGAGAAAAGTTTATTAAGATTTATTTTCAAATTAGTTATGAGAAGGAGAGAAGCGAGACTGTGGAGTAACATTGATGAGTTAATGGAGAAAAAAGTTTGTGCAGAGTTTGAGAGAAAACTGGAAAGATAAGAGCCATGTTGAGAGTATTTTAAATTTATGTAACAGTTGTTAGCTTACTACAAGGTGTGTAGTGTTTTGAAGAGGAGAGTAAGGCTCAGGTGCCAAGTTATTACAGAAAATGAAAATATTTTCCATTAAAAAGGACATTATAAATGAATGTGTTAAGTGGCAGTGTACTTATATATATATATATATATATATATATATATATATATATATATATATATATAAAGGGAGGTACCACCTGTAGAACTTGCTGGGGACCCTCATCCTCAGAGAAGACAATAAACGTACCTCAGGGAAAACTCGAGGTTCTCCCCGGAGCTGTTAGAATATTTTCTTCTCCTACCACTCCCTATATATATTGAATGAGTGCTTTATTAATAGACAGAATGCATTGACAGAAAACACAAAACATGAACAAAGATTATGAATCTCTTCCAGCTCCTCCGAAGCCGGACGTGAGCCCAGTACGCAGCATGCATTTCCCCTCTGGATGGCCACGCTGATGCGCTGGAACATGAAAGTGGCTGCCCTTGGGTCCCTGGTGGTGTCGATGAGTGTGGAACCCAGTTCTTTAAGGAAACGTGTTGCATTTTTTCCCCATGATCCCAAGGTCTCCGATCCCACTGGGACAAATTGATACTGTTGGCTTATGTCTCTGTACTTGCCGATCTTGTGCTCCTCTCTGTGGTCAGCAGCTCCTCCCTGTCGCCCGACACTGTGATGGATGTAGGTGTCAGCCAGTGTCGACACACAGGTATAATCCCATGCTAAGAGCCTGCCATTCTTCCAAGGATAGATGGTGATCCCGTCGGGGCGGTTTGCTGGGTTGTGGGCGTTGTTGGCTGGTAGTGATCGAGGCTCTCACTCGGCTGGGCATCCAGCTGTAGCAAGGGTTCTCTTTATGATGTCGTTGACCTCATTGTGTCTTGCATGCCAACCCTTGGTTTTAGAACAGTTAAGACCATGTAGACCATATTGGTCGGCTTGCGCATCGCTGCAAATACACGTATATTCCGTGTGAATAGCGGCAGCAAGGCGCAGAGCCACTGCAATACGAAGGGTCTTAGGGTCCAGGCATGTTCCCATGGCCGAAATGGGAACTGTTTGGAGGAAGTCCCCAGAGTGAGGTGCACTCACAGCTAGGAGACGGGCAGTCTCCCTGTCTGATGTTACTGCCCTAAGCATGTTGGCAAGTATCTTTTCAGTGATGGGGCCATCACAACTTGACTGTTTGTAGGCCAGTTCTTCACTAGGTTTTGGTGTTGGAGCAGCAAGAGTCTCCCATTCAGTGATTGCACTGGTGTAGCTAGGGTCCTGTATTCCTGCTGAATCACTGAGGGTGTCTGGAAGAATTTGTTTTATTAGCTCATTTGATGCTATGGAAGAGGATAGGAAAGCTGGTAGGGCAATCTGCCCCCCAAGCCTGACTGGAAGTGAGGCTTGCAACCACTGTCCATCTTCGAGGGAAAGATTCAATACACTCTCTAGCATGGTCTTGAGGAGAGAGTCATATTCCTTGAGTTTCAGGCTGCTGAAGGCTGGGGAGCATCTCAGGAAGTATGTAAGTTTTGGGATTGACAGGCACCTGGTGAGTAGGTAGAAGGCATCATGTGTATCAGTTCTTTCATCCTACCTTCCATCGTCCTGAGGTCTGAGATTTTTTTTCCAGGACCAGATCGATGGCATTGGGCCCAAGAGGAGCACCAAGGAGAGTGCTGTTGGCTGGATCAATGGCTCGTGCCCCTGGTAAAACAGCCCTAATATATATATATATATATGCAATATACGAACAAGTGTACCGGAAGGGTAATATCAGAAGGATAAATTCTACGAAACAAAAATTTTGTGATGAGATTGGTGGAAGAAAGAAGGTTGTGTAAAGTGTTGTTCACGAGAACACAACACAACAATCATTACAGTGTAAAGTGTTGTTCACGAGAACACAACACAACAATCATTACAGTGTAAAGTGTTGTTCACGAGAACACAACACAACAAACATTACAGTGTAAAGTGTTGTTCACGAGAACACAACACAACAATCATTACAGTGTAAAGTGTTGTTCACGAGAACACAACACAACAATCATTACAGTGTAAAGTGTTGTTCACGAGAACACAACACAACAAACATTACAGTGTAAAGTGTTGTTCACGAGAACACAACACAACAATCATTACAGTGTAAAGTGTTGTTCACGAGAACACAACACAACAAACATTACAGTGTAAAGTGTTGTTCACGAGAACACAACACAACAATCATTACAGTGTAAAGTGTTGTTCACGAGAACACAACACAACAAACATTACAGTGTAAAGTGTTGTTTACGAGAACACAACACAACAATCATTAGAGTGTAAAGTGTTGTTCACGAGAACACAACACAACAAACATTACAGTGTAAAGTGTTGTTCACGAGAACACAACACAACAATCATTACAGTGTAAAGTGTTGTTCACGAGAACACAACACAACAAACATTACAGTGTAAAGTGTTGTTCACGAGAACACAACACAACAATCATTACAGTGTAAAGTGTTGTTCACGAGAACACAACACAACAAACATTACAGTGTAAAGTGTTGTTCACGAGAACACAACACAACAATCATTACAGTGTAAAGTGTTGTTCACGAGAACACAACACAACAATCATTACAGTGTAAAGTGTTGTTCACGAGAACACAACACAACAATCATTACAGTGTAAAGTGTTTTCACGAGAACACAACACAACAATCATTACAGTGTAAGTGTTGTTCACGAGAACACAACACAACAAACATTACAGTGTAAAGTGTGTTCACGAGAACACAACACAACAAACATTACAGTGTAAAGTGTTGTTCACGAGAACACAACACAACAAACATTACAGTGTAAAGTGTTGTTCACGAGAACACAACACAACAATCATTACAGTGTAAAGTGTTGTTCACGAGAACACAACACAACAAACATTACAGTGTAAAGTGTTGTTCACGAGAACACAACACAACAAACATTACAGTGTAAAGTGTTGTTCACGAGAACACAACACAACAATCATTACAGTGTAAAGTGTTGTTCACGAGAACACAACAAACATTACAGTGTAAAGTGTTGTTCACGAGAACACAACACAACAAACATTACAGTGTAAAGTGTTGTTCACGAGAACACAACACAACACAACAAACATTACAGTGTAAAGTGTTGTTCACGAGAACACAACACAACAATCATTACAGTGTAAAGTGTTGTTCACGAGAACACAACACAACAATCATTACAGTGTAAAGTGTTGTTCACGAGAACACAACACAACAATCATTACAGTGTAAAGTGTTGTTCACGAGAACACAACACAACAAACATTACAGTGTAAAGTGTTGTTAACGAGAACACAACACAACAATCATTACAGTGTAAAGTGTTGTTCACGAGAACACAACACAACAAACATTACAGGTAAAGTGTTGTTCACGAGAACACAACACAACAAACATTACAGGTAAAGTTTGTTCACGAGAACACAACACAACAATCATACAAGTGTAAAGTGTTGTTCC
The DNA here is from genome assembly GCA_009830355.1 of Cherax destructor. NCBI lineage: Eukaryota > Metazoa > Arthropoda > Malacostraca > Decapoda > Parastacidae > Cherax > Cherax destructor. Next base: position 44,834 of record WNWK01009522.1, read on the forward strand.
GAGAACACAACACAACAAACATTACAGTGTAAAGTGTTGTTCACGAGAACACAACACAACAAACATTACAGTGTAAAGTGTGTTCAGAGAACACAACACAACAATCATTACAGTGTAAAGTGTTGTTCACGAGAACACAACAAACATTACAGTGTAAAGTGTTGTTCACGAGAACACAACACAACAAACATTACAGTGTAAAGTGTTGTTCACGAGAACACAACACAACAATCATTACAGTGTAAAGTGTTGTTCACGAGAACACAACACAACAATCATTACAGTGTAAAGTGTTGTTCACGAGAACACAACACAACAATCATTACAGTGTAAAGTGTTGTTCACGAGAACACAACACAACAATCATTACAGTGTAAAGTGTTGTTCACGAGAACACAACACAACAAACATTACAGTGTAAAGTGTTGTTCACGAGAACACAACACAACAAACATTACAGTGTAAAGTGTTGTTCACGAGAACACAACACAACAATCAATACAGTGTAAAGTGTTGTTCACGAGAACACAACACAACAATCATTACAGTGTAAAGTGTTGTTCACGAGAACACAACACAACAATCATTACAGTGTAAAGTGTTGTTCACGAGAACACAACACAACAATCATTACAGTGTAAAGTGTTGTTCACGAGAACACAACACAACAAACATTACAGTGTAAAGTGTTGTTCACGAGAACACAACACAACAATCATTACAGTGTAAAGTGTTGTTCACGAGAACACAACACAACACTCATTTTAGTGTAAAGTGTTGTTCACGAGAACACAACACAACAATCATTACAGTGTAAAGTGTTGTTCACGAGAACACAACACAACAATCATTACAGTGTAAAGTGTTGTTCACGAGAACACAACACAACAAACATTACAGTGTAAAGTGTTGTTCACGAGAACACAACACAACAATCATTACAGTGTAAAGTGTTGTTCACGAGAACACAACACAACAATCATTACAGTGTAAAGTGTTGTTCACGAGAACACAACACAACAATCATTACAGTGTAAAGTGTTGTTCACGAGAACACAACACAACAATCATTACAGTGTAAAGTGTTATTCACGAGAACACAACACATCAATCATTACAGTGTAAAGTGTTGTTCACGAGAACACAACACAACAAACATTACAGTGTAAAGTGTTGTTCACGAGAACACAACACAACAAACATTACAGTGTAAAGTGTTGTTCACGAGAACACAACACAACAAACATTACAGTGTAAAGTGTTGTTCACGAGAACACAACACAACAATCATTACAGTGTAAAGTGTTGTTCACGAGAACACAACACAACAAACATTACAGTGTAAAGTGTTGTTCACGAGAACACAACACAACAAACATTACAGTGTAAAGTGTTGTTCACGAGAACACAACACAACAATCATTACAGTGTAAAGTGTTGTTCACGAGAACACAACAAACATTACAGTGTAAAGTGTTGTTCACGAGAACACAACACAACAAACATTACAGTGTAAAGTGTTGTTCACGAGAACACAACACAACAAACATTACAGTGTAAAGTGTTGTTCACGAGAACACAACAAAACAATCATTACAGTGTAAAGTGTTGTTCACGAGAACACAACACAACAATCATTACAGTGTAAAGTGTTGTTCACGAGAACACAACAATCATTACAGTGTAAAGTGTTGTTCACGAGAACACAACACAACAATCATTACAGTGTAAAGTGTTGTTTACAAGAACACAACACAACAAACATTACAGTGTAAAACAATCATTACAGTGTAAAGTGTTGTTCACGAGAACACAACACAACAATCATTACAGTGTAAAGTGTTGTTCACGAGAACACAACACAACAAACATTACAGTGTAAAGTGTTGTTCACGAGAACACAACACAACAATCATTACAGTGTAAAGTGTTGTTCACGAGAACACAACACAACAATCATTACAGTGTAAAGTGTTGTTCACGAGAACACAACACAACAAACATTACAGTGTAAAGTGTTGTTCACGAGAACACAACACAACAAACATTACAGTGCAAAGTGTTGTTCACGAGAACACAACACAACAATCATTACAGTGTAAAGTGTTGTTCACGAGAACACAACACAACAATCATTACAGTGTAAAGTGTTGTTCACGAGAACACAACACAACAATCATTACAGTGTAAAGTGTTGTTCACGAGAACACAACACAACAATCATTACAGTGTAAAGTGTTGTTCACGAGAACACAACACAACAAACATTACAGTGTAAAGTGTTGTTCACGAGAACACAACACAACAAACATTACAGTGTAAAGTGTTGTTCACGAGAACACAACACAACAACACAACAAATATTACAGAAGCTGAAAAAGATAGTAGATCTATTTAGTGTTATCTCTTGTTGTGTTGCAGGTAAATTGTGTTCCAACAAAACAGTATGTGCTGCGTGTTTCACAAATTTGAATATGACCAAACACACCGTCCATCAGTGCTTTGAAGAACCTCGTAAGTACAACCAATTATTCTTTTTATTACCAATTATTCTATTTGAGTTGCTCCACTCCCTCACTTGACACACAAGTAAGTTGTTCCAATCCCTCACTTGACACACAATTGAGTTGTTCCAATCCCTCACTTGACACACAAGTAAGTTATTCCAATCCCTCACTTGACACACAAGTTGTTCCAATCCATCACTTGACACACAAGTGAGTTGTTCCAATCCCTCACTTGACACACAAGTAAGTTGTTCCAATCCCTCACTTGACACACAAGTGAGTTGTTCAACTCTCTCACTTCACACACACCTGAGTAGCTACATCCATTCACCTGGTACAAAGACTAGCTACAAACCTTCACCTGGTACAAAGACTAGATACAGACCTTCCCCTGGTACAAAGACTAGCTACAGACCTTCACCTTGTACAGAGACTAGCTACAGACCTTCACCTGGTACAAAGACTAGCTACAGACCTTCACCTGGTACAAAGACTAGATACAGACCTTCACCTTGTACAAAGACTAGCTACAGACCTTCACCTGGTACAAAGACTAGCTACAGACCTTCACCTGGTACAAAGAATAGCTACAGACCTTCACCTGGTACAAAGACTAGATACAGACCTTCACCTGGTACAAAGACTAGCTACAGACCTTCACCTGGTACAAAGACTAGCTACAGACCTTCACCTGGTACAAAGACAAGCTACAGACCTTCACCTGGTACAAAGACTAGCTACAGACCTTCACCTGGAACAAAGTCTAGCTACAGACCTTCACCTGGTACAAAGAATAGCTACAGACGTTCACCTGGTATAAAGACTTGCTGCAGACCTTCATCTGGTACAAAGACTAGCTACAGTCCTTCATCTGGTACAAAGACTTGCTACAGACCTTCACCTGGTACAAAGACTAGCTACAGTCCTTCATCTGGTACAAAGACTAGCTACAGACCTTCACCTGGTACAAAGACTAGCTACAGACCTTCACCTGGTACAAAGACTAGCTACAGACCTTCACCTGGTACAAAGACAAGCTACAGACCTTCACCTGGTACAAAGACTAGCTACAGACCTTCACCTGGAACAAAGTCTAGCTACAGACCTTCACCTGGTACAAAGACTAGCTACAGACGTTCACCTGGTATAAAGACTTGCTGCAGACCTTCATCTGGTACAAAGACTAGCTACAGTCCTTCATCTGGTACAAAGACTTGCTGCAGACCTTCACCTGGTACAAAGACTAGCTACAGACCTTCACCTGGTACAAAGACTAGATACAGACCTTCACCTTGTACAAAGACTAGCTACAGACCTTCACCTGGTACAAAGACTAGCTACAGACATTCACCTGATACAAAAACTAGCTATAGACCTTCACCTGATACAAAGACTAGCTGCAGACCTTCACCTGGAACAATGACTAGCTACAGACCTTCACCTGGTACAAAGACTGGCTACAGAACTTCTCCTGGTACAAAGACTAGCTACAGACCTTCACCTAGAACAAAGTCTAGCTACAGACCTTCACCTGGAACAAAGTCTAGCTACAGACCTTCACCTGGTACAAAAGACTAGCTACAGTCCTTCATCTGGTACAAAGACTTGCTACAGACCTTCACCTGGTACAAAGACTAGCTACAGTCCTTCATCTGGTACAAAGACTTGCTGCAGACCTTCACCTGGTATAAAGACTAGCTACAGACCTTCACCTGGTACAAAGACTTGCTGCAGACCTTCACCTGGTACAAAGACTAGGTACAGACTTTCACCTGGTACAAAGACTAGCTACAGACCTTCAACTGGTACAAAGACTTGCTACAGACCTTCACCTGGTACAAAGACTAGCTACAGAACTTCATCTGGTACAAAGACTAGCTACAGACCCTCACCTGGTACAAAGACTAGCTAACGACCTTCACATGGCACAAAGACTAGCTACAGACCTTCACCTGGTACAAAGACTAGCTACAGACCTTCACCTGGTACAAAGACTAGCTACAGACCTTCACCTGGTACAAAGACTAGCTACAGACCTTCATCTGGCACAAAGACTAGCTAAAGACCTGCACGTGGTACAAAGACTAGCTACAGACCTTCACCTGGTACAAAGACTAGCTACAGACCTTCATCTGGCACAAAGACTAGCTAAAGACCTGCACCTGGTACAAAGACTAGCTACAGACCTTCACCTGGTACAAAGACTAGCTACAGACCTTCACCTGGTACAAAGACTGGCTACAGACCTTCACCTGGTACAAAGACTAGGTACAGACCTTCATCTGTTACAAAGACTTGCTGCAAACCTTCACCTGGTGCAAAGACTAGGTACAGACCTGCACCTGGTACAAAGACTAGCTAAAGACCTGCACCTGGTACAAAGACTAGGTACAGACCTTCACCTGGTACAAAGACTTGCTGCAGACCTTCACCTGGTACATAGACTAGGTACAGACCTGCACCTGGTACAAAGACTAGCTGCAGACCTTCACCTGGTACAAAGACTAGGTACAGACCTTCACCTGGTACAAAGACTAGCTACAGACCTTCACCTGGTACAAAGACTTGCTGCAGACCTTCATCTGGTACAAAGACTAGCTACAGACCTTCACCTGGTACAAAGACTAGCTACAGTCCTTCACCTGGTACAAAGACTAGCTACAGACCTTTACCTAGTACAAAGACTTGCTGCAGACCTTCTTCTGTACAAAGACTAGCTACAGACCTTCACCTGGTACAAAGACTAGCTACAGACCTTCACCTGGTACAAAGACTAGCTACAGACCTTCACCTGGTACAAAGACTAGCTACAGACCTTCACTTGGTACAAATACTAGCTTCAGACCTTCACCTGGTACAAAAACTAGCTACAGACCTTCACCTGGTACAAAGACTAGCTGCAGACCTACACCTGGTACAAAGACTAGCTACAGACTTTCCCCTGGTACAAAGACTAGCTACAGACTTTCCCCTGGTACAAAGACTAGCTGCAGACCTTCACCTGGTACAAATACTAGCTGCAGACCTTCACCTGGTACAAACACTAGCTGCAGACCTACACCTGGTACAAAGACTTGCTGCAGACCTTCAACTGGTACAAAGACTAGCTACAGACTTTCACCTGGTACAAAGACTAGCTACAGACCTTCACCTGGTACAAAGACTAGCTACAGACCTTCACCTGGTAAAAAGACTAGCTACAGACCTTCACCTGGTACAAAGACTACCTACAGACCTTCACCTGGTACAAAGACTAGCTACAGACCCTCACCTGGTACAAATACTAGCTACAGACCTTCACCTGGTACAAAGACTAGCTACAGACCTTCACCTGGTACAAAGACTAGCTACAGACCTTCACCTGGTACAAAAACTAGCTACAGACCTTCACCTGGTACAAAGACTAGCTACAGATCTTCACTTGGTACAAAGACTAGCTGCAGACCTTCCTTTTCACAAGTTAGGATATTATTACTCTAATATGGTGTAAGATATATATATATATATATATATATATATATATATATATATATATATATATATATATATATATATATATATATATATATGTCTCTGTCCACCTTGTCCCCTTGTTGCTGTGTCCCATCTCTGGAACATTCTGTCTCTGTCCACCTTGTCAATTCCTCTCAGTATCTTATATGTCGTTATCATGTCCCCCTTATCTCTCCTGTCCTCCAGTGTCGTCAGGTCGATTTCCCTTAACCTCTCCTCGTAGGACATACCCCTTAGCTTCGGGACTAGTCTTGTTGCAAACCTTTGCACTTTCTCTAGCTTCTTTACGTGCTTGGCTAGGTGTGGGTTCCAAACTGGTGCTGCATACTCCAGTATGGGCCTAACGTACACAGTGTACTGGGTCCTGAACGATTCTTTAAGATGTCGGAATGCTGTTCTTAGGTTTCCTAGGCGCCCGTATTCTGCAGCAGTTATTTGGTTGATGTGCGACTCAGGAGATGTGCCTGGTGTTATACTCACCCCAAGATCTTTTTCCTTGATTGAGGTTTGTAGTCTCTGGCCCCCTAGACTGTACTCCGTCTTCGGTCTTCTTTGCCCTTCCCTAATCTTCATGACTTTGCACTTGGTGGGGTGTAACTCCAGCAGCCAATTACTGGACCAGACTTGCAGCCTGTTTAGATCCCTTTGTAGTTTTGCCTGGTCCTCGTCCGAGTGAATTCTTCTCATCAACTTCACAGCATCTGCAAACAGAGGCACTTCGGAGTCTATTCCTTCCGTCATGTCGTTCACAAATACCAGAAACAGCACAGGTCCTAGGACTGACCCCTGTGGAACCCCACTCGTCACCGGCGCCCACTCTGACACCTCGCCACGTACCATGACTCGCTGCTGTCTTCCTGACAGGTATTCCCTGAACCATTGTAGTGCTTTCCCTGTTACCCCTGCCTAGTCTTCCAGCTTCTGCACTAATCTCTTGTGTGGTACTGTGTCAAACGCCTTCTTACAGTCCAAGAATATGCAATCTACCCACCCCTCTCTCTCTTGTCTTACTGTGTCACAAACTCCAGTGGGTTTGTGACACAGGATTTCCCGTCCCTGAAACCGTGTTGGCCGTTGTTGATAAGCTCATTCCTTTCTAGTTGCTCCACCACTCTTCTCCTGACTATCTTCTCCATGACCTTGCATGCTATACATGTCAGTGACACTGGTCTGTAGTTTAGTGCTACGTTCCTGTCTCCTTTTTTTAAAAATTGGAACTACATTTGCTGTCTTCCATACCTCAGGTAGTTGCCCTGTTCTGATAGACGTGTTGAAGATTGTTGTTAGGGGTACACATAGCTCCTCTGCTCCCTCTCTCAGGACCCATGAAGAGATGTTATCTGGCCCCATCGCCTTTGAAGTATCTAGCTCGCTTAGTAGCCTCTTCACTTCCTCCTCATTTGTGTGTATTGTGTCCAGCACTTGATGGTGTACCCTACCTCTCCTCCTTTCTGGAGGCCCTTCTATCTCCTCTGTGAACACCTCTTTGAATCTCATGTTGAGCTCCTCACACACTTCACGGTCATTTCTTGTGACCTTCCCTCCTACCTTCCTCAGCCTGATCACCTGGTCCTTGACTGTTGTTCTCCTCCTGATGTGGCTGTACAGCAGCTTTGGGTCAGATTTGGCTTTCGCTGCTATGTCATTCTCGTATTGTCTTTGGGCCTCCCTTCTGATCTGTGCATACTCGTTTCTGGCGCTACGACTGCTCTTCTTATTCTCCAGGGTTCTTTGCCTTCTATACTTCTTCCATTCCCTGGCACACTTGGTTTTGGCTTCCCTGCATCTTTGTGTGAACCATGTGATCATCCTGTCTTTTTTGCTTCTCCTGTTACCCCTGGGTATTGTGTGTGTGTGTGTGTGTGTGTGTGTGTGTGTGTGTGTGTGTGTGTGTGTGTTCTCACCTATTTGTGGTTTCATGGGTCGAGACTCAGCTCCTGGCCCCACCTCCTTACTGATCGCTATTAGGTCCTCTCTCTCCCTGCTCCGTGAGCTTGATCATACCTCGTCTTAAAGCTATGTATGGTTCCTGCCTCCACTACATCACTTGCCAGACTATTCCAATTCCTGACAACTCTGTGACTAAAGAAATACTTCCTGTGTGTGTGTGTGTGTGTGTGTGTGTATGTATGCTGCCGAATAGGTAAAATTAGTCAATTATCAAGAACTCATTTAAAATTAAGTCCTTTCTAAAATTTTCTCATATACGTTTCAAGATATATTCTTTTACTTATGCTAATGTAGAAATTAATAATTTTGTACCAAATGAAGCTATGAAAACATACCTAACCTTATTATAACAAGCGAAATTTATATATATATATATATATATATATATATATATATATATATATATATATATATATATATATATATATATATATAATATATATATATATATATATATATATCATAGGGAATTAGAAAGTGTTAAATTTTGTTTTGGTTTATTTTCAGAATGTAACGTTACATCCATCATCACCTGTCTCAACAAGATCAATTCTCAGGTAAGTTAGGTTCAGGTAAGTTAGGTTCCAGAACACAAAGAGTTGTGCTGAGTGAAACATTCTGGCCACTGTTAGTTCCCAGAATGTTTCACTCTCCAGAATGATGAAGTATATATTTACTAGTTGTGTCAGTTTATATAAGGCTCTGGAGAAGCATATTTATTAATAAGAATTAACTTAATAACTAATTAAAAACATTTTTTTCACCAACCGGAAGATGATCACCCATGTATAACCCTGCCAACACAAATCTAACACATCTTTCAAATTTAAAGCATAATCCTAGAGGGATTAGTACCAAACTTGCACACGAGAGTCACTCCCTACGAAAGCAAAAGACTCGGCAAGCGATGTAACATCCACCAATGAAAAGCAGGGGTGCCACTAGCACCTTGAGGGACAACACAATAAGTGTTAGGGGCCCAAGAATGTTCAACTGCCTCCCAGCATACATCAGGGGGATTACCAAGAAACCCCTGGCTGTCTTCAAGCAGGCACTGGACAGGCATCTAAAGTCGGTACCTGACCAGCCAGGCTGTGGTTCGTACGTTGGACTGTGTGCGGCCAGCAGTAAAATCCTGGTTAATCAGGCTCTGGTCCAACATGAGGCCTGGTCACAGACCGGGCCGCAGGGGCGTTGACCCCTGGAATTCTCTCCAGGTAAACCCCTGGAGTTTACCTGGATTTTACCTGGACACGGTTTCCGGGGTCAACGCCCCAGCGGCTGGGTCCGAGACCAGGCCTCATGGTGGATCAGGGTCTGATCAACCAGGCTGTTACTGCTGGTAACACATAAACCGACGTACAAACCACAGCCCGGCTGATCAGGTACTGCCTTTTGATGCCTACTTGAAGACAGCCAGGGGACTGTTGGTAATCCCCTTTATGTATGCTGGGAGGCAGTTGAACAGTCTTGGGCCCCTGACACTTATTATACTATCTCTTAGTGTACTCGTGGCGACCCTGCTTCTCATTAAAGGGAATGTTGCATATCCTGCTGAGTCTTTTGTTTTTGTAAGCGGGTGATTTTCGTGTGCAAGTTTGGTACTAATCCCTCTAGGATTTTCAAAGTGTATATTTTCATGTACCTTTCTCGCCTGTGTCCCAGGGAATACAAAGCAAAGGACTTCAACCGATCCCAGTAATTTAAGTGTTTTATCGTACTTATGTGTGCCGTGAAAGTTCTCTGTACATTCTCTAGGTCAGCAATTTCGCCTGCCTTGAATGGGGCAGTTAGTGTACAGCAGTTTTGCAGCCTAGCGAGAACAAGCGATTTGAAGAAAATTATCATCGGCTTCGCGTCCTTTGTTTTGAAGGTTCTCATTATCCATTATATTATTTTTCTAGCAGATGAAGTAAATGCAGTGTTGTGGTCTTTGAAGGTGAGATCCTCTGACATTATCACTCTCAGATCTTTCACATTAGTTTATCGCTCTACTGTGAGGTTAGAATTTGTTTTATACTCTGATAAAGTTTAATTTCCTCAAGTTTTCCAAATCTGAGCAGTTGAAATTTCTATTCACTGAATTTCATATTATTTTCTGCTGCCCATTTAAAGATTTGGTTGATGTCCACTTGGAGTCTTGCAGTGTCTACGATGGAAGACACTGTCATGGCAATTCGAGTGTCATCTGCAAAGAAAGACACTGCTATGGCTTACGTCAGTATCTCTGTCAGATGTGAGGATGAGGAATAGGATGGGAGTAAGTACTGTGCCTTGTGGAACAGAGGTTTTCACTGAAGCCGCCTCAGACTTTACACTGTTTACTATTAAATTCTGTGTTCCATCTACCAACTTTTCCTGTTATTCCTTTGTCACTCATTTTGAGCTCTATTACACCAAGGTCACACTTGTCGAAGGCTTTCGCAAAATCTATGTATACTACATCTGTATTTCACCCTCAAAAGCACCCAGGACCTTGTCATAGTGATCTAGTAGCTGAGACAGGCAGGAGCGACCTGCTCTAAACCCATGTTGCCCTGGGTTGTGTAACTGATGGGTATCTAGGTGGTTAGCGATCTTGCTTCTTAGAACCCTTTCAAAGATTTTTATGATATGGGATGTTAGTGCTATCGGTCTGTAGTTCTTTGCAATTGCTTTACTGCCACCTTTGTGGAGCTATGTCTGTTGTTTTTAGTGTGTGGGATGACCCGTGTGTCCATGCTCCCTCTCCATAGAATGCTGAAGGCACGTGACAGGGGCTTCTTGCAGTTCTTGATGAACACCAAGTTAAATGAGTCCTGGGGCGGAGTAGAGTACATGGGCATGTCATTAATTTGCTTTTGGAAGTCTTGTGGTGTTTGGATAATATCAGAGATTTTTGAAGTGACCAAATTTTGAGTTTCAATCATATAAAATCACTTAGATTGTCGACCCTGAGTCTGGTTAACGGCTCACTGAACACTGAGTCATATTGGGACTATAATATGTCACTCATTTCTTTGCTGTCATCTGTATAGGTTGTTTTCGCCTTAGATTTGGCATAAGAGAAGAAGTATTTCGGGTTTCTTTCAATTTTATTGATGGTTTTAAGTTCTTCCTGAGATTCTTGTCTCCTGTAAGATTCCTTAAGCTTAAATTTGATATTTGCTATTTCTCTAACCAGTGCCTCCCTTTGTATTTCAGATATATTGGCCCCTCTCAGCAGCTCTGTGACTCTTTGCCTTCGTCTGTATATGGAACGTCTCTCTCTTTCTAGTCTACATCTTCTCTTTCATTTTCTTAATGGACTGTGCCTTGAGCAGACCTCAAGTGCCACAGAGTTATTTTTTTTCTAGGCAAAGGTTTGGATCCGTGTTGATTAGGATATTTTTCCAGCTTGTTTCATTTAGGACATGACTGACTTGTTCCCAGTGTATTTTTTTTGGTATTGAAGTTGAATTTTGTGAAGGCACCTTCATAACTGATCACATTTTGCTGGTCAGGAGCCCTGTGCATACATTCTGTACCTCCATTATGTTGTGATCTGAGTGCATTGTCTTTGATACGGTTATGTCGTGCCGATTAGGTAAAACTTGCGATTTTGGTTTAAATAGCAACGCTCACCTTGCCATATAAGACAAGTGAAAATTTGTGTATGCAATAATTTCGCCAAAATAATTCTGAACATAACGAAAAGAATATATTTCATTGTATTTGTTTATTATTAAATTAATGTTAACGTATCTAAAATATATTTAGTTGGGTTGGGCTAAATTAAATTGCGCTTGTTGTAATAAGGTTATGTAGGTTTTCAAAGTTTCTCTTGGTACAAAATTATAAATTCTTACATTAACATAAATGAAAAAAATATATCTTTAAACGTATAAGAGAAAATTTTAGAAAGGACTTAATTTTAGATGAGTTCTTGCTAATTGACCAGTTTTACCTAATCGGCACGACAGTTATATTACGTATCATATCGTCGTTGATAGTGAAGATAAGGTGAATTTGGTGCATCTGAGCTGCCTCCTGGAGTGATTTCTGCTCAATCATTTGGGGCAGGAGTTGGAAGATTTTCCAGACTGTGGTCAATTTTTAAAAGCTCTTCTTGCAATTGCTGGGAAATTGCAACCGGACGCTTGTAAACAACTACAATGACAAGGTTTTTTTTTATATTTTCTGCTAAAACTTCAACTACATCATTTGAGGTGTTTAGTTTTACCTATTCGGCACGATAATATATATATATATATATATATTATTGTACCCACGAACGAGTGGTATTGATCAATAACAACACTGCAACTAGCCAAGGAGTCGAACCCATGCTTCTTTGGCCCGCCTCATGGTGAGCGAAAGACACATGACGCTCTAGCCATAACACTCGTCCGTGGTTACAATAATAGAGTGCTCGGACCAAGGTAAAACACCTAGCTATGCTAGGTGCTTGGTTTTTGTAGGATTGCATGGTCCTGTGGGTTAGAGCGTCATGTGTGATTTTCGGTCATTAAGAGAAATATATATATATATATATATATTTTTTTTAACAAGTCAGCCGTCTCCCACCGAGGCAGGGTGACCCAAAAAGAAAGAAAATCCCCAAAAAGAAAATACTTTCATCATCATTCAACACATTCACCACACTCATACATAATCACTGTCTTTGCAGAGGAGCTCAGATACGACAGCTGAGAATAGTCCCTCCCAGCTGTCACTATCTCAGACCCCTCCTTTAAAGTGCAGGCATTGTACTTCCCATTTCCAGGACTCAAGTCCAACTAAATCAATTAACTGGTTTCCCTGAATCCCTTCACAAAATGTTACCCTGCTCACACTCCAACAGATCGTCATGTCCCAAAAACCATTCGTCTCCATTCACTCCTATCTAACACGCTCACACATGCTTGCTGGAAGTCCAAGCCCCTCGCCCACAAAACCTCCTTTACCCCTTCCCTCCAACCTTTTCTAGGACGACCCCTACCCCGCCTTCCTTCCCCTACAGATTTATATGCTCTCCAAGTCATTCTACTTTGATCCATTCTCTCTAAATGACCAAACCATCTCAACAACCCCTCTTCAGCCCTCTGACAAATACTTTTAGTAACTCCACACATTCTCCTAATTTCCACATTCCGAATTTTCTGCATAATATTTACACCACACATTGCCTTTAGACAGGACATCTCCACTGCCTCCAGCCTCCTCCTCGCTGCAGCATATGCAACCCATGCTTCACACCCATATAAGAGTGTTGGTACCACTATACTTTCGTACATTCCCTTCTTTGCCTCCATGGATAACGTTTTTTGTCTCCACAGATACCTCAATGCACCACTCACCTTTTTTCCTTCATCAAGTCTATGATTAACCTCATCCTTCATAAACCCATCCGCTGACACATCAACTCCCAAATATCTGAAAACATTTATTTCTTCCATAATCCCTCTCTCCAATGTGATATCCAATTTTTCTTTATTTAAATCGTTTGATACCCTCATCACCTTACTCTTATCTATGTTCACTTTTAACTTTCTACCTTTACACACTCTCCCAAACTCGTCCACTAACCTTTGCAACTTTTCTTTAGAATCTCCCATAAGCACAGTATCATCAGCAAAGTAACTGTGTCAACTCCATTTGCATTCAATTCTCCATAATTTAATCCCACCCCTCTCCCCAACACCCTAGCATTTAATTCTTTACAACCCCATCTATAAATATATTAAACAACCATGGTGACATTACACTCCCTGTCTAAGACCTACTTTTACCGGGAAGTAATCCCCCTCTTCCTACACACCCTAACCTGAGCCTCACTATCCTCATAAAAACTCTTTACAGCCTTCAGTAACTTACTACCTATTCCATACACTTGCAACATTTGCCACATTGCTCCCCTATCCACTCTATCATATGCCTTTTCTAAATCCATAAATGCAATAAAAACTCCTTTACCTTTATCAAAATACTGTTCACTATATGCTTCACTGTAAACACTGATCTACACATCCCCTACCCACTCTAAAGCCTCCTTGCTCATCTGCAATCCTACTCTCTGTCTTACCTCTAATTCTTTCAATAACAACCCTGCCATACACTTTACCTGGTATACTCAGTAAACTTATTCCCCTATAATTTTTACACTCTCTTTTATCCCCTTCCCTTTATATAAAGGAACTATACATGCTTCTGCCAATCCCTAGGTACCTTCCCTCTTTCATACATTTATTAAACAAAAATACCAACCACGCCAGCACTATATCCCCTGCTTTTAACATTTCTGTCATGATCCCGTCAGTTCCAGCTGCTTTACCCCTTTCATTCTACGTAATGCCTCCGCACCTCCCCACACTCACATCCTGCTCTTCTTCACTCCTAAACGATGTTGTACCTTCTGGCCAGTACATGAAATTACCGCCTCCTTTTCCATCGACATTTAAAAATTCCTCAAAATATTCCGCCATCTACCCAATACCTCCAGCTCCCCATCTACTAACTCCCCTACTCTGTTTTTAACTGACAAATCCATTTGTTCCTAGGCTTTCTTACCTTGTTTATCTCACTCCAAAATTTTTCTTGTTTTCAGCAAAATTTCTTGACAAAGCCTCTCCCATTCTTTCATCCGCTCTTCTTTTGCACTCTCTCACCACTCTCTTCACCTTTCTTTTACTCTCCATATACTCTGCTCTTCTATTTACACTTCTGTTTTGTAAAACCTCTCATAAGCTACCTTTATCTCTTTTATCACACCCTTTACTTCTTCATTCCCCCACTCACTCCTCTTCCTCCTGCACCCACCCTCCTATAGCAACAAACTTCTGCCCCACATTCTAATACTGCATTTTTAAAACTATCCCAACTCTCTTCAACCCCCACTACTCCTACTTGCACTAGCCCACCTTTCTGCCAATAGTTGCTTATATCTCACCCTAACTTCCTCCTCCCTTAGTTTATACACTTTTACCTCTCTCTTACTTGCTGTTGCCATTTTCTTTTGTCCCATCTACCTTTTACTCTAACTGTAGCTACAACCAAATAATGATCTGATATATCTGTTGCCCCTCTATAAACATGTACATCCTGAAGCCTACCCATCAACCTTTTATCCACCAACACATAATCCAACAAACTACTTTCCTTACGTGCTATATCATACCTTGTATATTTATTTATCCTCTTTTTCATAAAATATGTATTACTTATTACCAAACCTCTTTCTACACATAGCTCAATTAATGGTTCCCTATTTACATTTCCCCCTGGCACCACAAATTTACCTACTACTCCCTCCACAACATTTTTACCCACTTTAGCATTAAGATCCCCAACCACAATTACTCTCTCACTTGGTTCAAAACTCCCCACACACTCACTCAACATTTCCCAAAATCTCTCTCACTCCTCTACACTTCTCTCTTCTCCAGGTGCATAAACACTTACTATAACCCACTTTTCACATCCAACCTTTATTTTACTCCACATAATCCTTGAATTTATACATTTATATTCCTTCTTTACCTGCCATAACTGATTATTCAAAATTATTGCCTCTCCTTCTTTAGCTCTAACTCTATTTGAAACCCCTGACCTAATACCATTTATTTCTCCCCACTGAAACTCTCCTACCCCCTTCAGCTTTGTCTCACTTAAAGCCAGGACATCCAGCTTCTTTTCATTCATAACATCTACAATCATCTCTTTCTTATCATTCGCACAACATCCACGCACATTCAAACATCCCACTTTGACGGTTTTCTTCTTTTTCTTTTTAGTAAGCTATACAGGAAAAGGGGTTACTAGCCCATTGTTCCCGGCATTTTAGTTGACTTTTACAACACGCATGGCTTACTGAGGAAAGATTCTTATTCCACTTCCCATGGATATGAAAGGAAAAGGAAAAATTATAAGAAGAAGAATTATTAAGATAAAATCAAAGAAAACTCAGATGAGTGTGTATACATACACGTGTACATGTTTGCGTAGAGTGACCTAAGTGTAAGTAGAAGTAGCAAGACGTACCTGAAATCTTGCATGTTTATGAGACAGAAAAAAGACACCAGCAATCCTACCATCATGTAAAACAGTTTCAGGTTTCTGTTTCACAGTCACCTGGCAGGATAGTAGTACCTTCCTGGGTGGTTGCTGTCTACCAACCTACTATATATATATATATATATATATATATATATATATATATATATATATATATATATATATATATATTCAACAAGTCGGCCGTCTCCCTACCAAGGCAGGGTGACCCAAAAAGAAAGAAAATCCCCAAAAAGAAAATACTTTCATCATCATTCAACACTTTCACCACACTCATACATAATCACTGTCTTTGCAGAGGAGCTCAGATACGACAGCTGAGAATAGTCCTCCCAGCTGTCACTATCTCAGACCCCTCCTTTAAAGTGCAAGCATTGTACTTCCCATTTCCAGGACTCAAGTCCAACTAAATCAATTAACTGGTTTCCTGAATCCCTTCACAAAATGTTACCCTGCTCACACTCCAACAGCTCGTCAGGTCCCAAAACCATTCGTCTCTATTCACTCCTATCTAACACGCTCACACATGTTTGCTAGAAGTCCAAGCCCTCGCCCACAAAACCTCCTTTACCCCCTCCTCCAACCTTTCTAGGACGACCCTTACCCCGCCTTCCTTCTCCTACAGATTTATACGCTCTCCAAGTCATTCTACTTTGATCCATTCTCTCTAAATGACCAAACCACCTCAACAACCCCTCTTCAGCCCTCTGACAAATACTTTTAGTAACTTCACACCTTCTCCTAATTTCCACACTCCGAATTTTCTGCATAATATTTACACCACACATTGCCCTTAGACAGGACATCTCCACTGCCTCCAGCCTCCTCATCGCTGCAGCATTTGCAACCCATGCTTCACACCCATATAAGAGTTTTGGTACCACTATACTTTCGTACATTCCCTTCTTTGCCTCCATGGATAACGTTTTTTGTCTCCACAGATACCTCAACGCACCACTCACCCTTTTTTCCTTCATCAATTCTATGGTTAACCTCATCCTTCATAAGCCCATCCGCTGACACGTCAACTCCCAAATATCTGAAAACATTTACTTCTTCCATAATCCCTCTCTCCAATGTGATATCCAATTTTTCTTTATTTAAATCGTTTGATACCCTCATCACCTTACTCTTATCTATGTTCACTTTCAACTTTCTACTTTTACACACCTCCCAATCTCGTCCACTAAGCTTTGCAACTTTTCTTTAGAATCTCCCATAAGCACAGTATCATCAGCATATAGTAACTGTGTCAACTCCCATTTTGCACTTGATTCCCCATAATTTAATCCCACTCCTCTCCCCAACACCCTAGCATTTACTTATTTTACAACCCCATCTATAAAGATATTAAACAACCATGGTGACATTACACATCCCTGTCTAAGACCTACTTTTACCGGGAAGTAATCTCCTCTCTCCTACACACCCTAACCTGAGCCTCACTATCCTCATAAAAACTCTTTACAGCATTCAGTAACTTACTACCTATTCCATACACTTGCAACATTTGCCACATTGGTCCCCTATCCACTCTATCATATGCCTTTTCTAAATACATAAATGCAATGAAAACTTTCCTACCATTATCTAAATACTGTTCACATATATGCTTCACTGTAAACACTTGATCTACACATCCCCTACCCACTCTAAAGCCTCCTTGCTCATCTGCAATCCTACTCTCTGTCTTACCTCTAATTCTTTCAATAATAACCCTGGCATTCACTTTACTTGGTATACTAAGTAAACTTATTCCCCTATAATTCTTACAATCTCTTTTATCCCCCTTCCCTTTATATAAAGGAACTATACATGCTCTCTGCCAATCCCTAGGTACCTTCTCCTTTTTCATACATTTATTAAACAAAAATACCAACCACTCCAACACTATATCCCCCCCCTGCTTTTAACATTTCTGTCATGATCCCGTCAGTTCCAGCTGCTTTACCCCCTTTCATTCTATGTAATGCCTCACGCACCTCCCCCACACTCACATCCTGCTCTTCAAAATTGAGGATTAGTCGGCTGTATATTTTTGGAGAGCAGGAGAGCTTTAGACACTGTACACCACCAATCTCGGGTGGTGTACAGTGTCTAAAGCTCTCCTGCTCTTTAAATATACAGCCGACTAATCCTCAATTTTCTGACTTGATCTACCTTATTCTGTCATGAAACTTCAATAGAGAGAGAGAAAGAGATAGAGAGAGAGAGAGAGAGAGAGAGAGAGAGAGAGAGACAGAGAGAGAGAGAGAGAGAGAGAGAGAGAGAGAGAGAGAGAGAGAGAGAGAGAGAGAGAGAGAGAGAGAGAGAGAGAGAGAGTGTGTATGTGTGTGTGTGTATGTGAATGAAAATGTGATTGTTTTACTTGTGTGGGTGTGAGTTTTGTGTATGGGTGTGAAGCTACTAGTTGTGTGTGTGTGTATGTGTGTGTGTGTGTGTGTGTGTGTGTATGCACTTACTTCTTTCTATGAAATAACAAATAAATCTTTGCATTCTACTCCCATTAACTCCCAATAATATCTCACCCACAGGGTTCTACTTGTCTCAATACAACAGCCACTTCTGGGAAGTAAGTACCGTCTGCATTATGTGATTCCTCACCACCTGTTGACGACCCACCTGCGCACCACCTACTGATGACCACCTCTCCATTTGATCAAGCAAATAAATAAAAAAACTAAGATGTGTTGAAGAACAAAAATGGATATTGCATACATGTCAAAATATATATATATATATATATATATATATATATATATATATATATATGTCGTGCCGATTAGGTAAAACTTGCAATTTTGGCTTAAATAGCAACGCTCACCTTGCCATATAAGACAAGTGAAAATTTGTGTATGCAATAATTTCGAAAATCATTCTGAACATAACGAAAAAATATATTTCATTGTGTTTGTTTATTATTAAATTAATGTTAACGTATTTAAAATCTATTTAGTTGGGTTTGGCTAAATTAAATTGCGCTTGTTGTAATAAGGTTAGTAGGTTTTCAAAGTTTCTCTTGGTACAAAATTATAAATTCTTACATTAACATAAATGAAAGAAATATATCTTTAAACGTATAAGAGAAAATTTTAGAAAGGACTTAATTTTAAATGAGTTCTTGCTAATTGACCAGTTTTACCTAATCGGCACGACATATATATATATATATATATATATATATATATATATATATTTTTTTTTTATATATATATATAAATGCTTTATTAATAGACAGAATACATTTATAAAACACACAAACATGAACATGAATACAATGGTACAATATGTCAAAGATTATGAATCTCCTCCAGCTCCTCCGAAGCCGGACGCGAGCCGAGTATGCAGCATGCGTTACCCTCTGGATGGCCACGCTGAGACGCTGGATATATATATATATATATATATATATATATATATATATATATATATATATATATATATATGTCGTGCCGATTAGGTAAAACTGGTCAATTTGCAAGAACTCATCTAAAATTAAGTCCTTTTTAAAATTTTCTTATACGTTTAAAGATATATTTTTTCATTTATGTTAATGTAGGAATTTATAATTTTGTACCAAGAGAAACTTTGAAAACCTACCTAACCTTATTACAACAAACGCAATTTAATTTAGCCTAACCCAACTAAATATATTTTAGATACGTTAACATTAATTTAATAATAAACAAATACAATGAAATATATTTTTTCGTTATGTTCAGAATGATTTTGGCGAAATTATTGCATACACAAATTTTCACTTGTCTTATATGGCAAGGTGAGCGTTGCTATTTAAGCCAAAATCGCAAGTTTTACCTAATCGGCGCGACATATATATATATATATATATATATATATATATATATATATATATATATATATATATATATATATATATATATATATATATATATATATATATATATATATATATAATATATATATATATATATATATATATATATATATATATATATATATATATATATATATATATATATATATATATATATATATATATATATATATATATATATATATATATATATATATATATATATATATATATGTCGTGCAGTTAGCAGGAGCGCATTTAAAATTAAGTCCTTTCTAAAATTTTCTTATTCATACGTTTAAAGATATATTTATTTATTTATGTTAATGTAAAAAATAATTTTGTACCAAAAGAACCTTAGAAAACTTACCTAAACTTATTATAACAAGCGC
The DNA here is from genome assembly GCA_009830355.1 of Cherax destructor. NCBI lineage: Eukaryota > Metazoa > Arthropoda > Malacostraca > Decapoda > Parastacidae > Cherax > Cherax destructor. The sequence continues at coordinate 65,062 of WNWK01009522.1, forward strand.
AATTTAATTTAGCCTAATCCAACTAAATATATTTTAGATAAGTTTACAATAATTAATAATAAACAAAAACAATGAAATATATTTTTTATCGTTAGGTTCAGAATGATTTTTGCGAAATTACTGCATACACAAATTTTCGCTTGCTTTATTCGGCAAGTGAGCGTTGCATATTTTAGCCAAAATCGCAAGTTTTACCTATTCGGCAGTATATATATATATATATAATATATATATATATATATATATATATATATATATATATATATATATATATATATATATATATATATACAAACTTTATTTCAAGACAAGATACAATGGGGAGTAAAACAACATAGATAACAACTCAGAGCTACATGTCAAATACTTCGTCCAACTCCCGGCAGTGGGCCGCGTGCCCAGAATACTGCAGGCATTTCCTCTGGATCGCAACACTGAGTCTCTGGAAAGAGGAAGCTGGTCGCCCTGTGGTCCTTGGTTTTTTATGATGAGTTTTCCCCCTCCTCCATACCCCCCTCCCCCAACTGATACCAATCTTTCGTCACCTTTTTTTTTTGTTATCCTCATCCCACTCTTTCCTATTTCACTTTCAATTTTCTTTTTACACCCCCCTACCAAATTCATCCCCAATCTGCAGCTTCTCTTGAATCTCCCAAAAGAAGTGTCATCAAAAGCAACTGTAAACCCCATTTTGTATTTGCTTTTTATTTTTTACCCAACACCTTGCCAAGACCCTCGCATTCACTTCTTTAAACCCCATCTATAAATATATTGAAAAACCCCGGGGACATCACACATCCTTGTCAAGGCCCCTTTTACGGGAAATACCCTTTTCTCCCTACACACCTAACCTGAGCCTCACTATCCCTAAAAACTTTTCACTGCCAAAAACCTTCCTCCTATTCCATACACCTGCAACATCTGCCACATTGCCCCCTATCTACCCCTATCATACCCTTTTCCAAACCCAAAAACCCAAAAAAAACTTTTTTTACCCTTACCAAATCTGTTCACCTATATGTTTCACTTAAACACTTGGTCTACACACCCCCCCTTTCCAAAAGCCCCTTGTTCATTTTATCCTGTTTTTCTGTTTTACTTTAATTCTTTCAATAATAACTCTACCATACACTTTACCAGGTACACTAACAGACTTTTCCCCCCTAAATTTTTCCCTTTTTTGTCCCTTTGCCTTTAAAAAGGGGAACAATCAACCTCTGCCAATCCCTAGGACCTTCCCCTCTTCCATACATTTATTAAATAATACAAAACCCCCAAAATTATATCCCCACCTGCTTTTAACATTTCTATCTTTATCCCATCAATCCCAGCTGTTTCCCCCTTTCATTCTACCCACTGCCTCACGAATTCCCCTTTTACACCCACAACTGGCTCTTCCACACCCTACAAGATTTTTCCCCCTTTGCCCTACACACGAAACCGTTCCCCCTGTCTTCATCAACATTTAACAAATCCTAAAATATTCCCTCCTTTTTTGATATCTAACTCTCCATTTAATAACTCTCCTCTCCTTTTTTAACGTCAAATCCATTTGTTCTCTAGGTTCTCAACTTATTAATCTCATTCCAAAATTTTTTTTATTTTCAAAAAAATTTCTGATAACATTACCCCTTTTCCATCTGCTCTTTTTTTTCATTGCTTCACCATTTTTTTTAACCTCTTTTTTTCTCCATATACTCTTCCTTTTCATCACTTCTATTTTGTAAAAACCCTCATATGCAAATTTTTCTCCCTTACTCCCTTTTTTAACATCATTCCACCAATGGGGCCCTCTTCCCCCCCGCACCCCTGCCTGTAACCACAAACTTCTGCTGAACACCCCCAACCTACTTTTTTAAATCTACCCCTACATTTTCAATTGCCTACCTCACTAGCCCATCTATCCTCCAATATTGTTTATATCTTACCCAACTGCCTCCTTTTTTAGTTTATAAACCTTCACCTCTTTCTTCTGATTCTATTTTCCTTGTACCCCCTCTCCCTTTTTACCCCCTGTTTTTTAACTAAAAAGTGATCTGATATATCTGTAGCCCCTATAAACTTTTCATCCTGAAGTCTACCAACAGTCTTTTTCTACCAATACATAGTCCAACAAATCCCGTCATTCCCCTACATTATCTTTTATATTTATTTATCCTCTTTTTTTTAAAATATGTATTACCTATAACAAAACCCCCTTTCTATACAAAGTTCAATCAAAGGGCTCCCATTATCATTTACACCTGGCACCCCAAACACCTACTACACCCCCCCTGCATGTTTCCCCACTTTTTTCATTTAGGCCCCTACCCAATTCTCCTCATTTGGTTTTGGGGGTTCCCCCAAAATTTGTTTTTAAATCTCCCAAAATTTTCTCCCTCTACACCCCCCCTTCTCCAGGTGCATACACGCTTTTTATGACCCACTTTTTTCATCCGACCCTTATTTTAATCCACATAATCCTTGAATTTACACATTTATATTCCCTCTTTTTTCCTTCCTAACTGACCCAACATTATTGCTACCCCTTCCCCTTGTTTTTAACTTTCAGATACTCCTGACTTTTTTTTCCCCACTGAAACCGCCTACCCCTTCGCTTTTTTTTGCTTTTGGGGCCCGGACATCCAATTCTTTTCATTCATAACATCCCCGGAATCATCTCTTTTTTTATCCCACCATCCACCCATTCAGACAAATTTTTTTAAAATTTTTTTCTTTTTGTTTTTGTAGATTTGTACAGGGGAAGGGGTTTAGCCCATTGCTCCCCCACTTAGTCGCCCCATACGAAGCATGGCTTAGGAGGAAAAATTCTTTTTCCCCTTCCCATGGACAATGAGAAAATAAAAGAACGAGCTATTAAAAAGAAGAAAAAACCAGATGTGTGTTTTGTATATATATGCATTGTATGCCAGTGAAAAGGGACCTAAATGTAAGTAAATAGCTAGATATACCTGTTATCCGCGTGTTTTGAGACAGAAAAAAAAAAACCAGCAATCCTACCACATGTAAAAAAATTTCAGGTTTCGTTTCTTTTACCGGCAGGACGGATCCCCCCTGGGTGGTTCTGTCTACCAACCTATATATATATATATATATATATATATATATATATATATATATATATATATATATATATATATATATAAATAAATGAAAAAAAAAAAAAAAAAAATGAAAAAATTTTTCCCTAAAAATAAAATTAGGAAGCACCTTGAAATGGTAGCAGGTCACTTCTGGTTCGGATTGTGTTATGTTCACTTCAATCATCCTCCTTTAGCTAATTTCATCAACTCTCCAGCAACCGATAAAAATTTTTGTTGTTACTTTACACTGAACTGTCTGTCTGAAGAATAAATTTTTTTAGTACTGTAGCGCCTTTTCTTTAAACCTTCTGCATTATTACAGCATAATAGTGGATTAATAATTTTTAAAAAACCTTCATTCAGCACTCAGTGCTGGGGTTTTTAATAAACTATGCTTTTTTTTTTTAATTTAAAAACTCTTTAAGGTTCTCAATACTTTTTTAGTAAAAACACACACGCACACACAAAGGGGGATTAGGAAAAGTTTGTTTAGAAAAGAGTTTTTAAGAAGTTGAATAATCTGGAAAGTGATGTTGTGGAGGCAGGATCCATACATAGGTTTAAGAAGAGGTATAATAAAAGATCATGGAGCAGGGTGAGATTGACTTAGTAGCGGCCAGGAAGAGGTGGGGCCAGAGCTCAAGACTCGACCCTGCAACCACATATATATATATATGAATACACAAAAAGATTCAGAGATCTTCACAGAAAAAAGCAGAGAGGCGCCAGTAGCACTTTTCTTTGATAATATCAACAAGTACTATGAAGTTTATATTGAGTGACCAGGTTACTATGTGAGCTTAGAAGTACTATGAAGTTTATATTGAGTGACCAGGTTACTATGTGAGCTTAGAAGTACTATGAAGCTCATATTGAGTGTCCAGCTTACTATGTGAGCTTAGAAGTACTATGAACCTTATATTGAGTGTCCAGGTTACTATGTGAGCTTAGAAGTACTATGAAGCTCATATTGAGTGACCAGCTTACTCTGTGAGCTTAGAAGTACTATGAAGCTCATATTGAGTGACTAGCTTACTATGTGAGCTTAGAAGTACTATGAAGCTCATATTGAGTGACCAGCTTACTCTGTGAGCTTAGAAGTATTATGAAGCTCATATTGAGTGACCAGCTTACTATGTGAGCTTAGAAGTACTATGAAGCTCATATTGAGTGACCAGCTTACTATGTGAGCTTAGAAGTACTATGGAGCTCATTTTGAGTGTCCAGCTTACTATGTGAGCTTAGAAGAACTATGAAGCTCATATTGAGTGACCAGCTTACTATGTGAGCTTAGAAGTACTATGAAGCTCATATTGAGTGTCCAGGTTACTATGTGAGCTTAGAAGTACTATGAAGCTCATATTGAGTGACTAGCTTACTATGTGAGCTTAGGAATTTATGAAGCTCATATTGAGTGACCAGGTTACTATGTGAGCGTAGAAGTACTATGAAGCTCATATTGAGTGACCAGCTTACTATGAGCTTAGAAGTATTATGAAGCTCATATTGAGTGACCAGGTTACTATGTGAGCTTAGAAGTACTATGAAGCTCATATTGAGTGACCAGGTTACTATGTGAGCGTAGAAGTACTATGAAGCTCATATTGAGTGACCAGCTTACTATGTGAGCTTAGAAGTATTATGAAGCTCATATTGAGTGACCAGGTTACTATGTGAGCTTAGAAGTACTATGAAGCTCATATTGAGTGACCAGGTTACTATGTGAGCGTAGAAGTACTATGAAGCTCATATTGAGTGACCAGCTTACTATGTGAGCTTAGAAGTATTATGAAGCTCATATTGGAGTGACCAGGTTACTATGTGAGCTTAGAAGTACTATGAAGCTCATATTGAGTGACCAGGTTACTATGTGAGCGTAGAAGTACTATGAAGCTCATATTGAGTGACCAGGTTACTATGTGAGCTTAGAAGTACTAAGAAGCTCATTGAGTGACCAGGTTACTATGTGAGCTTAGAAGTACTATGAAGCTCATATTGAGTGACCAGGTTACTATGTGAGCTTAGAAGTACTATGAAGCTCATATTGAGTGACCAGGTTACTATGTGAGCTTAGAAGTACTATGAAGCTCATATTGAGTGACCAGGTTACTATGTGAGCTTAGAAGTACTATGAAGCTCATATTGAGTGACCAGGTTACTATGTGAGCTTAGAAGTACTATGAAGCTCATATTGAGTGTCCAGGTTACTATGTGAGCTTAGAAGTACTATGAAGCTCATATTGAGTGACCAGGTTACTATGTGAGCTTAGAAGTACTATGAAGCTCATATTGAGGACCTGCTTACTATGTGAGCTTAGAAGTACATGAAGCTCATATTGAGTGATCAGGTTACTATGTGAGCTTAGGAAGTACTATGAAGCTCATATTGAGTGTCCAGGTTACTATGTGAGCTTAGAAGTACTATGAAGCTCATATTGAGTGAAAAGGTTACTATGTGAGCTTAGAAGTACTATGAAGCTCATATTGAGTGACCAGGTTACTATGTGAGCTTAGAAGTACTATGAAGCTCATATTGAGTGACCAGCTTACTATGTGAGCTTAGAAGTACTATGAAGCTCATATTGAGTGACCAGCTTACTATGTGAGCTTAGAATTATAAAAGTTACTACATAACATATCTGCACTAGTGCTGGGAGAAGAAGCAGAAGCACTGTGTGAGCCAGTAGCCAAGCTTTACTATCAACCTCACAATCGTGGAGTGTAACTGGACAGGGTTTCGGGGGTCAACGCCCCCGCGACCCAGTCTGAGACCATGCCTCGTTGTGAGTTAGGCTATTACTTCTGGCCGCACGTAAACCGACGTACGAACCACCGGGCTGATCAGGTACTGACTTTAAATGTCTGTCCAATGCCTTTTTGAAGACAGCCAGGGGGGGTTTAAAGGCAATTCCCTTTATGTATGCTGGGAGGCAGTTGAACAGTTTTGGGCTCCTGACACTTTTTGTGTTGTTTCTTATCGTGCTAGTGGCACTCTTGCTTTTCATTGAGGAGATGTTGCATTGTGTGCCGAGTCTGCTTTCATAGGGAGTGATTTTCGTGTATATTATCATGCATCTTTCTCGCCTGCTTTCAAGGGAATACAAATCAAGGGACTTCAACCGTTCCCAGTAATTTAGGTGCCTTATCGTAATTATGTGTGCAGTGAAAGTTCTTTGTACACTCCCAGGTCAGCAATTTCGCCAGCCTTGAAGGTGGCAGTTAGTGACGCAGTATTCCAGCCTAGAGGAACAAGCAATTTGAAGAGATCATCATGGGCTTAGGGCCCATGGTTTTGAAGGTTCTCATTATCCATCCCATCATTTTTCTAGCAGATGAGGAAGATACATTGTTGTGGTCTTTGAATGGGAGATCCTCTGATAGCATTACTCCCATGTTCTTCACATTACTTTTCGCTCTATTGTATGGTTAGAATTTGTTGTACCCCTGATACAGTTTTAATTTCCTCAAGTTTCCCATATCTGAGTAGTTAAAATTTCCCTTTTTGAACATCATATTGTTTTGGTGACCATTTGAAGATTTGATTGATATCCAGAAGTTTTCAGTGTCTTCAATGGAGGTCACTGTCATGGCAATTCGGGTGTCATCTGCAAAGGAAGACATCTCTGTCTATGTCGATATGAGAATGAAGAACAGGATGGGAACGAGTACTGTGCCTTTGGAACACAGCTTTCACTGTACCTGCTCAGACTTTACACTATTTACTATTACTCTTTGTGTTAATTTTTTAGGAAGTTATAGATTTCTCAACCAACTTTTCCTGTTATTCTTTTATCACGCATTTTGTGCCTATTCACCATGGTCGCACTTGTCGAAGTCATCGCAGTCGGTGTATACTATATCTGCGTTTTGTTTATCATCTATACCACCCAGGACCTAGTCATTGTGGTCCAGTAGCTGAGACAGACAGGAGCGACCTGCTCTAAACCTGTGTTGCCCTGGCTTGTGTAACTGATGTGTATCTAGGTGGTTGGCGATCTTGCTTCTTAGAACCCTCTCAAAGATTTTATGATATGAGATGTTAGTGCTATCGGTCTGAAGTTCTTTGCAATTGCTTTACTGCCACCTTTGTAGCGTGGGGCTAGGTATGTTGTTTTTAGATGACCCCCTGTGTCCATGCTTCCTCTCCATAAAATGCTGAAGGCACGTGACAGGTACTTCTGGCAGTTCATGTGAACACGGAGTTCCATGAGTCTGGGCCTGGGGCAGAGTGCATGAGCATGTCATTTATTGTCTTTTTGAATTCTTGTGGTGTTAGGATAATATCAGAGATTTTTGGGATGACTAAATTTTGGGTCTCGTTCATAAAGAATTCATTTAGATTGTCGACCCTTAGTCTGGGCAGCGGCTCGCTGAACACTGAGTCGTATTGGGACTTTAGTATCTCACTCATTTCTTGGCTGTCATCTGTGTATGTCCCATCCCCCTAAGCAGAGGCCCAATACTGGATGTTGTTTTCCCCTTTGATTTGGCATAAGAGAAAAGTATTTTGGGCTTTTCAATTTTATTGATGGTATTAAGTTCCTCCTGAGATTCTTATCTCCTTTAAGATTCCTTAAGCTTAAGTTCGATATATGCTATTTCTCTAACCAGTGACTTCCTTCGTTTTCAGATATACTGGCCTCTCTCGCAGCTTTTGACTCTTTACCTTCGTCTGTATAGGAAGCATCTCTCTCTTTCTAGTTTACATCTTCTCTTTCTTTTTCTTAATGGAATGTGCCTAGAGTAAATCTCAAGAACCACAGAGTTTATTTTTCATAGGCAAAGGTTCGGATCCGTGTTGTTTAGGATATCTTCCCAGCTTGTTTCATTTGTGATATTGTTGAATTGTTACCATTGTATGTTTTCTTATTAATGTTGAATTTTTTAAGGCACCCTCATAAATGATCACATTTTGCTGGTCAGGAGCCCTGTACACACATGTCTGTACCTCTATTATGTGTATTGTCATTGATACGGTTATATTATGTATCAGATCGTCGTTGTTAGTGAAGATGAGGTCCAGTGTATTTTCTAGTCTTGTAGGCTCTAATATTTGCTGGTTTAAGGTGAATTTGGTGCAGAATTTAATAGCTCGTGAGTGTGAGTAAATGTTTATCTGTGCTGCCTCCTGGGATGATCTTTGCTAAAATATTATTTGCTACACTCCTCCATTTTAGGTGTGTCAGGTTGAAATCTCCCAGTAGCAAGATGTTTGGGGCAGGAGTTGGAAGATTTCCCGATAGTTTTCAATTTTGGAACAGCTGGCAAGTGCATCTGGAGACTTGTATACAACCACTTTGACAAGGTTTTGGTTTCTGATCTTTACTGAAAACTTCAACTAGATCATTTGAGTGTTTAGTAATTCTTGAGCAAATGAGCGACTCTGTGATGTACAAGCTGACCCCCCTGTGTTGCCTGTGTTGCCTTTTTGTTGCCTTTTTGTTGCCTGTGTTGCCTGTTTAGTCTGTCGCATCTGAATAGCTTATAACCTGGGATCCATATTTCGTTGTCAAAATGATCCTTTAGTGAGGGCTCTGTAAGCTGCAAACATTGCATTTGACTCCGTGAGCAGTCCTTGATGTATTTTTGTTGTTTGTTGATGGCTTTAGACCCTGTATGTTTGCAAAGATGTCATTATATTTTGGTGGAATTTTTTTGGGGTTTTGTTTTGTGGCATCAATATCTGTTGTGGGTGGAGGTCAATGACTGTGCCTCTGCTCCTGAAGTGTTTTCAGGTGGTGTAGGATTTCTGTCATTTCTTGCCAGTCATTTTTCTTCCTGGCAGTAAAAACCTTCTCTGGAGAGGTTATGACTCTCCTCTTTTGTTTCCCAATGTCTGGGTGATCTGTGTCTCTTATCCCCCTTTAGATGGTTTGCCTAACATTATAAGTTGTACTATTTTCTTTCGTAGACTGACGAATGACACTTTTCTGGGTGAAATAAGTTACAGGAAGGGAAGTTGCACCTTCCTGTTGCCATGTGGGTGCTGCATTTATTGGGATGTTCAAAAGTTCATATCCCACCTGTTTTCCCACATATACCATGCTTGCATATTCCCAAGGCATAGAATTTGCATAGATTGGAATTTTGTTTGTAAAGATTTTTTTGTGGCTGCATTCCCTGTTGGTGCATTTTTTTACTGTTTCCCCTCTACCTACCTCCCCTGTATGGTCGTCAGAGCTTCCAGCAGTTTTTACTGGTAATATGTCAACACTGTTCCCTGAGACATCATTCCCTTTTGTTTCATCTCCAGCAGTATTACTACTTTGTACCTCTGGAAATTTTTTATCATTGTCTTTACCTGTTTCATCACCAGGACCACTATCTCTATTTAGTGCATTTCCCCAGGACAACTGTACACCCTCTGGGCACTGTCCTCAGAACAACTGAAGCCCCTGGTCCTCAGGACAACTGTAGCCCCTTGGCACTCCTCCAGACAACTGTAGCACCTCTGGAGCACTGTCCTCCAGAACAACTGAAGCACCCTCAGGAGCACTGTCCTTCAAGACAACTGTAGCACCCTCTGGAGCACTGTCCTCCAGGACAACTGTAGCACCCTCAGGAGCACTATCCTCCAAGACAGCTCCATCTGACCCACCCACTTTACTGACTCACGAACTCCTAATGACACGATTGCAAACAAAGCACACCATGGGTGGGGATGGAACCCACAATCAGAGAGTCATAAAACTCGAGACTGGCGCGCGTCCGTTTTATGACTCTCTGAGAGCGGGTTCTATCCCCACTAATGGTATGGTTTTTTTCACTCATTTTATTGTCGCAGCTGTTATACAAGACTGTCATGTCTTCCAACAAGGATATTTTATTGGGATTCTTGTCTTTGAATATAGATGTAATTTTCTTAATCAGGTGTATCTTGTTCGGGCAGACCCAAAAATATTTTTCTGATTTTATATCAATAGTGGTTGCTGGTTTAAGATTCCTGCATGACCCATGGGACCATTTACCACTGAGATTGCATGCAATCCAAGCCTGACTTCGTCTGTTACCCTTTCTGTTACTCTCCTAGCTAGCTAGTCTACTGGAACACTAAAAGTATTTACTTTTTAATATTTGAACTGTTCTAACTATATTAAAAGAAAAGATTTTGTTTTATATGTTGGTATATAAACTGAAATTTGATATACATGGTACATGTACTGTAGCTTGATATATATGGATTTTATGTGTTTTAGTTTCAATCCCATACAACAATCTAAAATCCTGGTACAAATGAACAGGTCTCCTGAACAGGCTGGCTAGGTAAGCCTACTATGAAACTATTTTTTTTATATGTTACCTGGAGATACCTGGAGAGGGTTTCGGGGGTCATCGCCTCCGCGGCCCGGTCTGTGACCAGGCTTCGATTAAATACTTTACTATGATACATATAGACTTTTGTATTTATGTATTTTACATATTATTTGTGAATGTTAGTAATACTGTAGTTTGATATCTATAACTTTTATAGATTACATTATTATTATTGTTAATATATTTATTACTATTCTTTTTTATTTGACTTGCGTTTTGGTGAGCTGGTGACTGCTGGCAGCTTCTACAGCTGCTGACTGCTGGAAGCTTCTACAGCTGTTGACTGCTGGAAGCTTCTACAGCTGCTGACTGCTGGCAGCTTCTACAGCTGCTGACTGCTGGCAGCTTCTACAGCTGCTGACTGCTGGCAGCTTCTACAGCTGGTGACTGCTGGCAGCTTCTACAGCTGCTGACTGCTGGCAGCTTCTACAGCTGCTGACTGCTGGCAGCTTCTACAGCTAGTGAGTGCTGGCAGCTTCTACAGCTGCTGACTGCTGGCAGCTTCTACAGCTGCTGACTGCTGGCAGCTTCTACAGCTGCTGACTGCTGGCAGCTTCTACAGCTGCTGACTGCTGGCAGCTTCTACAGCTGCTGACTGCTGGAAGCTTCTACAGCTGCTCACTGCTGACAGCTTCT
>WNWK01009523.1:0-25000 GCA_009830355.1 Cherax destructor
ACCATACATAGTTTTAAGACAAGGTATGATAAAGCTCATGGAGCAGGGAGAACAGAGACCCAGTAGCAGACAGCGAAGAGGCGAGGCCAGGAGCTGAGTCTCGACCCTTGCAATCACAATTAGGTGAGTACATTAATAATCACTACACATCACCAATAAAACTACACATTACTAATCATCACTACACATCACTACGCAACACTACACATCACTAATGATCACTACACATCACTACGCAACACTCCACATCACTAATGATCACTACACATCACTAATATAACTACACATTACTAATCATCACTACACATCACTAATGATGATTACTCATTGCTACATGTCACTACACCTCATTGATGATAACTACACATCACTACAAATCACTACTACACTACCATACATGTCACCATACATCACTACCATACGTCAATACCATAAACGTCACCATACATCACTACAATACACGTCACAATACCCACCAATCTTCATTTAATATCCTCTCGATACTTGTCACTACCATCTTTAGTAACCTCATATATATATATGCTAACAACTTCATCATAATGACTGCCGTTTGTCTGGTATTCATCATTATCTTTCACTACTCTAATCACTACTATGCCTCACCATACTTACCAATATTATCATTATTTTTAAATCACTTAAGCTGGACTATTCATACAGTCAGACTCCAATATATAATTATTGCAATAACCTCAACTAAAATCAGTCCTTTCATTTATAAAAATAATATTACCTTTAAAATTAAAAAAAAACTTTTTAAATTGTGAAAATATTCTCATATATTTTATGGTCCTCTTCAGTGGATGTAATTCTTGCTTGGTCACTACGAGTGATGGCGTCCCTGAAGGTCCTCAACGACTGGTTCAGTGAAGGAGAGCATCTAGGTCAAAATTATACTCTTTTTGTTTCCCAGTCAAAGATATTTTGTACAGACTCTGGCTTTGTCTCTAAGTAGGCAGGTGGAGTTGTTTCTTGTTGGTTTCTTAACTCACTGTAGAATCTTGATCTTGGGTTTTATAACTCACTGTAGAATCTTGATCCTGGGTTTCATAACTCACTGTAGAATCTTGATCCTGGGTTTCATAACTCACTGTAGAATCTTGATCCTGGGTTTCATAACTCACTGTAGAATCTTGATCATGGGTTTGACAGCTCACCATTGTTTCAGGTTTTTGTCTTGCAGGATATAGCCGCGAATTTCTTTTAGACGACTTCGATCGTCTTTGATCTTCTTCTTGTAAAGTTTTGGTTTTAATGTTCTATCTACTGCGAAGCCGAGGTCAATGAGATGTGCTACGTAATCCTGACCTTGTTTTCTAATCATTATATTTGATTCTGTTATGTCATTATGGGCAAAATCGGTCTGATGAAATTCTTTTAGTGCTTTTTTAGCAGCTTTATATGCCTTGCGGCACTCTTCTAGGGAATTTTTTCCTATGAATTTTGCGAAAGTTACTCCGGTGCAGCGGGCCATAACAATGGCTAAAGGTTCATAAATCATTCCATAAAGCTTGGGAGCTCCACCTGCCCCATCAACCTTGAGGAGAGCTCTGGCTTCCTTAACAGCTTCTTTCAGATAAACGTCGTCAAAGAGCTTCTTGACGACGACCTTGGTAGCGGAACCATCATCTTGTTTTAAGAGAGCTGCCCATACCTCTCCATAGGCCCCTCTACCAAGTTTGGTCTTCATATCAAGGCTGCTCCAGGATAACACGGGAATAACAGTATCACTAGAGGTGTCTCCGCCTGGTTTTACTTCACTCTCTGGGGCACAGCAGTTCTTGCAAAGTTCGGTACTCTTCTCCTGGAGTACATTCACATCCAATTTTGGCTTTTTGGAAGGTGGAGTGAGAGTGGGAGTTGTGGGGAGAGGTCTCTTCAAGCCACCAGACAGTTCTTGTCCATCGGCAGTCATAGCGAAGTGATCCAAGTCTTCTTTACCTTCCACTTTTGTTGGCGAGAAAATCTTTTCTTTCTTCTAGAAAAGATATACTTAATTTTTTTAAGGTACCAGGAAAGAGCAGCGCGATTATTAATATAGTTACTCTGGCGATATTCGTATCTTAAATTTGTAGACAATACGACCAATAATATAGTTAATATACGGGATTCCAATTATATACTTAGTAGACGGGATGACCAATAATATAGTTGATATGGGATACCAATAATATAGTTGATATGGGATACCAATAATATAGTTGATATGGGATACCAATAATATAGTTGATATGGGATACCAATAATATAGGTAATATACGTGATAATATAGTGTGTTGTACAGTGCAGTATGTGTAGTATAGTATCTAGTATAGATACTATACTAATGATGTTGTGCTGTGATGTAAAGTGTTTATGATGTATATTGTGTAGTGATTATTGTGTAGTGTTGTGATGTATATTGTGTCGTGTTGTGATGTATATTGTGTCGTGTTGTGATGTATATTGTGTTGTGTTTGTATATTGTGTAGTGTTGTGATGTATATTGTGTAGTGTTGTGGTGTGATGAATATTGTGTAGTGTTGTGGTGTGATGAATATTGTGTAGTGTTGTGGTGTGATGAATATTGTGTAGTGTTGTGGTGTGATGAATATTGTGTAGTGTTGTGGTGTGATGAATGTTGTGTTGTGGTGTGATGAATATTGTGTAGTGTTGTGGTGTGATGAATATTGTGTAGTGTTGTGGTGTGATGAATATTGTGTAGTGTTGTGGTGTGATGAATATTGTGTAGTGTTGTGGTGTGATGAATATTGTGTAGTGTTGTGGTGTGATGAATATTGTGTTGTGGTGTGATGAATATTGTGTAGTGTTGTTGTGTGATGAATATTGTGTAGTGTTGTGGTGTGATTAATATTGTGTAGTTATGTATAATGTGTAGTGTTTTGTGATGTATATTGTGTAGTGTTGTGATGTAATTGTGTTGTGTGTGATGAATTTGTGTGTGTTTGTGTGTGTGTGATGAATTGTGTTGTGTGTGATGATATTGTGTTGTGTTGTATATTGTGTAGTTTGTGATGTATTGTGTGTGTGTATGATATTGTGTAGTGGTTTATGTGTGTGTATATTGTGTAGTGTTGGTGTGATGAATATTGTGTAGTGTTGTGTGTGTGATATTGTGTAGTTTTGTGTGATGAATATGTGTAGTGTTGTGTTGATAATATTGTGTAGTTGTGTGTGATATATTGTGTAGTGTTGTGATGAATATTGTGTAGTGTTGTTGTATGAATATTTTGTTGTGTGTATATATTGTGTTTGTGATGTATATTGTGTAGTGTTGTGATGATATGTGTTGATGATATATGTGTTGTGATGTATATTGTGTTGTGTTGATGAATGATTGATGTATATAGTGTTGTGATGTATATTGTGTAGGTTGTGATGTATATTGTGTAGTGTTGTGATGTATATTGTGTAGTGTTGTGATGTATATTGTGTTGTGGTTGTATATTGTGTAGTGTTGTGGTGTGATGAATATTGTGTAGTGTTGGTGTGATGAATATTGTGTAGTGTTGTGGTGTGATGAATATTGTGTAGTGTTGTGGTGATGAATATTGTGTAGTGTTGTGGTGATGAATATTGTGTAGTTGTGATGAATATTGTGTAGTGTTTTGTGATGTATATTGTGTTGTTGTGATGTATATTGTGTTGTGATGATATGTTGTGTTGTGATGTATATGTGTGTTAGTGTGTATATTGATGATATTGTAGTTGTGATGTATATTGTGTAGTGTTGTGATGTATATAGTAAAAAAAGTTGTGATGTGATGTATATAATAATTTTCATTTAAGATTCATAGTTGCTAAAAAAGAACGCTAAAAAAATTCTGACGTTGATTTACACAATGAGATGAGTCTTTGAAGCTGGAGGGAGGGGGGTCTCTATCCTGGGGATGGGCTCTCGATCCAAGGAATTATAGCTACCCTCCACATCATTGGATCGAGCCTGTTTGCATCCCATTTCCCAGGAGCTTTATGACCCTTACAGGTTTAGCTGTTGTATAATAATAATAATGATAATAATTATCATCATCCTTGGGTGTGAGTGAGAAGCTATGACAGTATAATATATTTTTTTTAAATACCTGTCAATGTCAGTAGGAGCGTAGAAAATGGAGATCAAAGCCTAGAGCACAACAGTGTCTGCCACGCCAAGTGGCAGACCGTGGCCTAGCTTCTCCTTACGAGGCCCCTGAGGGCGGGGAATGTAGCTAGTTTTAGGGACAGTTTTCCCAAAAGATGAAGAGGAACAAACACCTCTTCCCATAGAACGACATTTTGAATGTCATTGACACTTTCCCAATGGGGAGTCAAGGCCGTGTCACCAGTTGGTACAGACCAGCACCGGCCATACCAGCAAACCTCATCGACATCATAGCCTGGTAGTAACTGGGGGTTCAAAACTGTTTGTATGTTCATTTTGAATGTTTGGCGAGGACACGCCACTGTTTCTTCGTTACTCTGGAGTTGTAGCGGGATTCATCAGTTCACTTTGATGTTGTTCTTGGAGTTGTCTATATTCTAGTGTTTCCTCTTTATTCTTGAATTATTGCCATGTGGCAGTCTGAGTGAACTCTCCTGGACATGATGATATAGGGCATGACATTCCTGGTCATGATATAGGACATGACGTTCCAGGACATGACGTTCTTGGACATGACGTTCCTGGACATGGTTCTCCTGGATATGATACTACTGGACTCGACACTATTTCATTCACTGTTGCAAAGTTGATTAGTATTCTCAAAATCCCAATTTTGAGAACACAAATTCCAATTTTGCCCTTATGAATATATGTACCATCTGGCAGTAGCTGTAATTGCTCCGGCAGCTGGTTCCATTACCTTGTCACTAGCTCCAGTAGCTGGCTCCAGTACCTGTAGTAACTTCCAGTAGCTGGCTCCAGTACCTGTAGTAACTTCCAGTAGCTGGCTCCAGTACCTGTAGTAACTTCCAGTAGCTGACTTCAGTACCTGTAGTAACTTCCAGTACCTGGCTCCAGTACCTGTAGTAACTTCCAGTAGCTGGTTCCAGTACCTGTAATAGCTTCTAGTAGCTGGCTCCAGTACCTGTAGTAACTTCCAGTACTTGCTCCAGTACCTGTAGTAACTTCCAGTAGCTCCTGGTCCTTGCCTTACCTTACCTCAGGTCTTTCAACAGTGAGGTAGATTCGTATTGTAAAAAGTGTGAATTAAATTAATACAAGGTAGTTAGGTGTTACCTAGTAAGATATTTACCTAGCTAATACCTAGTTGCTTGATCATAATAATTTAACACACACGGCCAACAATACTTACCTATTTTACAAGAGAGGTACTTTATTGTTGGTTAATGGCAATTGAACTGTGAAATTGGAGGTCCCATTCACTTAGACTGAAATAGAAGGGTTTTAGATTTAGAAATATATGGTAGAAATGGTTTGGCAATGCAACTGTAAATAAATGGAGCGAATTCCCCACGTAGGAGCATTGAAGCGAGAACTTTGGGTAGCTTTAAATATGTGTTGGACGGGTATGTGAGTTAGTGTGTGTGTTAGACCTGCCTAGCATAGGCCAGTAGGCCTACTACATTGTTCCTTCATTCTTGTGTTTTTTGTGAATTAATGGAGACATTCCTCCACCAGCCATTCCCGTAGCTGGGTTGTAGCACACTCAGCTCACACATTTAGGTCCATGGTTCGATTCTCGGTACGGGTGGAAACATAGGAGTCGTGTTTCCCTAAGACACCTGCTGTCCCTGTTCACCTAGCAATAAATAGGTACCTGGGTGTTAGTCGACTGGTATGGGTCGCATCCTGGGGACAAAATTAACCTAATTTGCCCGAAATGCTCTGCATAACAAGGGGCTTTCTATATAGTATGTCATTGATGTCACCTAGGTCTGTATATGTTGTATCATGTACTTGTAGAAGTAAAGATTATTATTACTCAAGCTTCAAGAAAGCTCAGAGGTTTATCACGAAATTGGAGCTGAGTGTCACGAATTAGGAGGAAAGAATTCATGGAGTACATTTAGCAATGGAGAGTAGAACAAGAGGAGATACTGCCACAACATAGGTGATACTCTGGGGTATTGTAAGGGTAGGCAGTGATACGTTATTTGATAGGAAGATGGAACAGACACACATGTACAGTATTGAAAAAATATTCATGATAGAAGTTAACCATGATAATAGATTACGTGCTAAGTGACACACACACACACACACACACACACACACACACACACACACACACACACACACCTGGTCAAGCACGTAAGGAAACTAGAGAAAGTGCAAAGGTTTGCGACAAGGTTAGTTCCACAACTCAGGGGTCTGTCTTATGAAGAAAGGTTGAGGGAAATAGGACTAACAACACTGGAGGAAAGAAGGGTCAGAGGAGACATGATAACGACATACAAAATACTGCGGGGAATTGACAAGGTAGATAGGACAAGGTTGTTTCAGAGAGAACACAGAACAAGGGGACACAATGGAGCTGAAGACTCAGATGAGTCAAAGGGATGTCAGAACATTTCTTCAGCCACAGAGTAGTCAGGAAGTGAATGGCTAGAGAAAGAATAGTGAGGCAGAACCATATAGTTTAAGACAAGGTATATAAGTCATGGAGCAGGAGAGAGAGACCCAGTAGCAACAGCGAAGAGGCGGGGCCAGGAGCTGAGTTCGACCCTGCAACCACAATAGTGAGTACAATAGGTGAGTACACACACACACACACACGCACACAAGGAAATACTTCATGCGTCGGTGTGAGATACATCACATGACGGAGGAGCACCTCCAGCGCTGCTGGCTACGCCACGTAAGGACACAAGAATCGACGATACACTCCTCAAGTATGATACACCTGCTTTTTAGGTCTGGAAAATATATACCTGCCAGCTATGTGATGTGAGGTGTGTGTGACTCTCTGAGACGTCCAACATTTATTGTATAGTTATTATTTGAGGTTTCGAATACACTCGTCTCTCTTGCAGCTACTTAAACACACACACACACACACACACTCTCTCTCTGGAGCGTCACGGGTCGAGTCACACAGACACAAGAAGCCTTTATTCAACTTGCATTTTAAGGCTTTTTTTTCCATTTTACTGTCTTGCTTTTTTCGCCCACGTGTGTGTGTGTGTGTGTGTGTGTGTGTGTGTGTGTGTGTGTGCTCACCTAGTTGTACTCACCTAGTTGTGGTTGAGGGTGAGTCAGCTCCTGGCCCGCCTTTCACTGGCGCTACTGGGTCACTTCACTGGCCAGAGCTTTATCATACCTCTGCTAAGCTATGTAAAACCTGCCTCCATTTACATCGCTTCCAAACTATTCCACTTCCCTGACAACTCTGTGACTGAAGAAATATTCCTAACATCTCTGTGATTCATCTGAGTCTTACTTCATCGTGTCCCTTTTGTTGTTGTTCCCATCTCGGAACATTCTGTCTCTGTCCACTTTGTCAATTCCTCTCAGTATCTTATATGTTGTTATCATGTCTCCCCTCTCTCTCCTGTCCTCCAGTGTCGTCAGGTCGATTTCCTTAACCTCCGTAGGACATGACCCTTAGCTCAGGACTAGTCTTGTTGCAAAGCCTTTGCACTTTCTCGAGCTTCTTCACATGCTTGGCTAGGTGTGGGTTCCAAACTGGTGTGCATACTCAATATGGGCCTAACGTACACAGTGTACAGGGTCCTGAACGATTCTTTATTAAGATGTCGGAATGCTGTTCTTAGGTTTGCTAGGCGCCCATATGCTGCAGCATATGGGCGCCGATTATACCTACAGTAGACTGGCATTGCCGGTTCCTAGCCTCTTGATTCCTGTCATACCTTCTCTCGAAACTGTGTACGGAGTTTGGCTTCAGCATTTCGTCGTCATCTCGCTGCAGATCACTCTGAAGTTGATGAGGTATTCCCTAACATCTTTCAGTACGCGCGTTTAACTGTAAGTTACGTTTGTCACAGAAGTTTGCTGAATTTTCAATGGTTGTTCCATACCAACATTCTACCATCCTGTGACTCTTATAGAGGGGTGGTCGTCTTGATGCATGATAGGAGTCTTGATCCTAGGAATTGGAGCTACCATCCCTCTGGATCAAACACTATTACAATATTTCAATACTACCAAGCGAGGGGAAAGGAAATGAAGGAATAAAGAAGGTAACAGCGATAAAAATAAAAATGAAAGGGGAAATATTAAGTGGGTGAGGAGAGGGGGGGTATACTACACAGTTCACATTCTATAGCCACTCTCATTAGTCCGTGAGTGTAGTGTCCTTAGTATTTACACTCATCTCTCTTCCTGTAGAGACTACCTTCGTCAGCCCACACCACTTCCGCTACCAGTGTAGCAATATGACCTATGCTCGAAATTCACCCGCCCTCTTTTTTATGTTTACTTTTTTCTTGGGGGAGGGGTGCAAGGAAGGGAAATTTTCAGGTGGGCTTTGAGGCTCTTGTGTTTGGCTGGTGGGTGTGTTTTGTTAGTCAGGAAAAGTGTTTCATGACACGAGTCTTGGGCAGATGATGACCAAGACTCTTGGAGTAAACCAAGCTGGTCTACCACAGCTAGGTTTAACAACTTATTTACAGAAATGGGATCACCAGGGGATAAAGGGTAGAGCCTCCACTGCTGAATGACCCCACATGGGTTTACCGCTTCCCAGAAAGTTAATGAACAGTTAAATCTGTTCCCGACGATTTGATTTCAAAGATAAAATTACAGGGTAGTTTCCGGTGTTTATCTGTTTGTAATTAAAGGAGTCAAGTGCTCATGGTGTTCCTCCCATGAGGATGTTTTTTTTTAGTTGGGCATTTTAAGACAGTTCATACTGGATGTGCACGGAGAGGCATATCTTTCTGTGTACATAAACATGATTTTCGTCCAAGTACTGGTTAGCAACTAGGTGAATTGTCCCTAGTACCAGACGGTAGGCTAAGGCCTGAGATTTGCCGCCTTTCTCAAATAAAAGAGGTTTTGATAGGTATGTAGGCTTGCGTGTCGCCGGCATCAACACCCACAGTCATCACTGAAGTTATATTTTCATTGCGACAGTCATCACTGAAGTTATATTTTCATTGCGACAGTCATCACTGAAGTTATATTTTCATTGCGGCTTTGAGAGTAGAATTCTTGAAACCAGTTTCAGGCATGCAATTTTTATTCACAATAAAAAACTAACCCAATATTGCAAAATTTTGGGTAAAATAATTTATCTAATTAGCATAGGTAAAATAATTAACATATTTATATTTTAACTTTTTTCTTGAGGAAGGGGGGTCAACGTTTAGGTGGCCCTTCCACAGACTTAAACCCTAACTTATAATCGGGTCAGGAGTGAGTCATTAGATGCCTCTCAGGCTTGATGGCCAGGACCACACCAGACCTGGTGTTAAAATCATACTGGACTAAAGTTCTGAGAGCTTAGCTGGACTGGGTTAGTTACTGTTCTCACAACTTAACACAGAGCACCTGGTGTTAAAATCATACTGGACTAAAGTTCTGAGAGCTTAGCTGGACTGGGTTAGTTACTGTTCTCACAACTTAACACAGAGCACCTGGTGTTAAAATCATACTGAACTAAAGTTCTGAGAGCTTAGCTGGACTGGGTTAGTTACTGTCCTCACAACTTAACACAGAGCTGGTTGTCAAGACCTTATTGACAGACTAGGTCTAGGCTTGAGGTCCACCAAAGACAAGAACCCGGACCGTGAAAGAAAGACCATATTTCAGAGCAAACGCTTTTATTGCGACAATGTCTTCCTCTGAGTAAGAGATGGTTAGTTGATAAAGCTCTGCACACAGCGAAACATTGCCTCAATAAAAGCAAGTATTACAATGTATCTTTTCTTCACTGTTGTCACCACTGGGGCGAAAAGTTTCATTTAATAAGAGTCCTGAACTGTACATACTTGCCCTTATCCACAGTACACTATTTGGATCTTTCCCGACCGTCACAGTCTGATGTGATCAGTCGGCCATGCAATTGAACTTCCATGGATTTTTTTTTTTTTTATATTTTATTAAGAAAAAACAGTAATACATTTTAGTAGTCAGTAAATGACTATCAACTGGTACAGTATGTATATAAATAAAGGACAACATATCACTATGCATCCCAAAAAAAATTAAAGACTAAAACAAAATTATCCAAACAAGTTATAATACAAACACACAAGGCAACTTAAATAGTCTCCTTGTTAATAAAATAGAACCATCTTTATACATTAACATGAATGAACTGCTAATATATGAAAATTTCAAAAACTTGTACAGTGGCAAAGCAAAATTTAAAAAAAAATCATGTCCTCAGACTCTTCCATTATTCCACAAAACATATCAACTATAATTAAACAAAAAAAAATGGAGCATACCATACACACACATAACCCCAACTGAACATACAGACACATTAATAATATACACTTATTACAAAACCAGCTCAACCTCTCAAACCCCCAAAATCTACCAATGAAAACTGAAAACTTTTCTTGATCACAGAATCTCATACAAAAGACCCCTCCCCCCTTTTTATCCCTTCATTTTATCCTATCGATACCCCTATATACATTTCTCTCATCTGTAAAGACAAAAAAAAACTACTGATCACACGAAAATCATATAACCCTTAATAAAACATGACAACCAAAAATCAGTCCAGTAAAACTCATGCATGCATATATAAAAAATTCCGTGTGTACACATGAAAAAGAACCTAATAACCAACAGCAAAAGTTTACAGTTTTGTAGCCAAAACATACATACAAATCAAAATAATACAAGAATCCATCATCAAGCCCACACACCAGGCAGTGAATTTCTCCAATTAATTTAAAAATTAAACATTACACCACACCTTATAACTTTTATAATGAGTTATTTAGCTAGGTATAATACCTTGCCATCATATACTACACATTTCTCCTCTACTGAAGCAACCAACTATGTATTCAACACAATACTGTATTCTACTTCTGTCCCATAAAAACAAAAATATTATACCACATGTTGCAACACACCACAAAAACAAGTATTATAAAACATGTTGCAACACCACAAAAACAAGTATTATACCACATGTTGCAACACACCACAAAAACAAGTATTATACCACATGTTGCAACACACCACAAAAACAAGTATTATACCACATGTTGCAACACACCACAAAAACAAAAGTATTATACCACATGTTGCAACACACCACAAAAAAACACAAAACCCCAATGACTTGTATTTATTGAAAATAAGCCTCACCCTGTTATGAAACCAATAATAAACCTTATTCTCTCATAAACATCTAAAAAAAAAACACAGTTACTGTAACCTCCATACACATCAAAACCTTTACACCCATGAAATATGTCCTCTATACTTCAAAAAATCATACAAACTCACAGATAATATGATACCCAAGGAAAGCCACCTCTAACTTCCTCCCCTTTTTTTTCTACTTCTTATATAATTTTCTACTTCATAACCCCCCTCTTATACATACCTCCATTCACAACCCCATAAGTCAAAATTTTGTCAAAACAGTAACCTCATGGCTACCTTGTCACACCGTCACCCCCCCCAATCTACACAAACATACTACTGTAACTTACCTCTCATACTCCCAACCGTCTATAAACACAAAACTTTTCCTAACCTCACAAAAGTAGAACAGCCACTTTTCAACTATTAACTTGTATCATTCCCAACAATTGTCCTACAGTAAAATCCCTAAAAAACACAGGAAAAAACCTACCCCATGACTCCCCATACAAAATTCTATTTCTACATTTTGTCCTGTACATGGACGCTGCTATGGCCTTTAACCGCACACTCCCAGTTTGCTCCCTCATCACCCACGAAACATACACAAAATCAACAGCCATATACATAAGCGCTCTACGCACATCCTGCCCCACTCCACCTATATCTAAGCTCAAAAATCTCAAAGCATGTATCCCCCCCTCCAAATCTTATTAAACGCCCCAACCATTGTCTAACAACATCCAATTGCTCACAAAAATATACCTCATGATAAATAGAATCGACCTCGCCACATTTACCACACCTTGCATCTCCAACCAAACCCATCCTATACAGCACCTCCCGTGAGGCCAGTACCCCATGTAAAAACCGAAACATAACTTCTCTCGCCCTCACACTGATCCTCATACCCCTCAACCCACTCCATATACTTTTCCAATCATATACCGGAAAAACAGCCAGCCCTTCCATTACCTCTTCTCCTCTCCCCACCCTTCCTAACACACGAGCCTTTACACGTCCCGGATTCCTTACACTCATAAGACCCCGCAACATATCAGCACACCTAACCAAATCCTTCCCCCTCCACCATTTCCTGAAATCCCTCATGACCTCTCCCACCCTCCGTCCTTTGCCACCCCCCTTAGTCATATAACAAAATTGTACATATAAGCACCTAGTCCGTTCCTCCAAATCTATTAAACCCAAACCCCCTAAGCCCACCCTCTTCATGACAACCTCCCTACACAACCAATGCTTCCCATATCCCCATATATATCTCAACACTTTTCCAACCAATTCCACCATATCTCCCTTTAATATAGGAAATAGCCTTGCCACGTGCCAAACTTTACTATACACTAACAACGTAACATCCCCCGGTCTCCACCCCAACATTCTCTTTAATGCCTTACCTAAAACTAAATCGACATTAACTTTTCTAGCTTCCCCATAATCAGCCATTACCACTATACCACAAACTTTCATTCTATCTACTATTGGCCATCCATACCTTAACCCCAAGCCACTCCCCACCCATGTACCTACTTCCATTAGATTGGACTTAGCAATGTTAATCCTCATACCAGATGCTTTCCCAAACAAACTGATAATCAATCCAACAGCACGTAAACCCTCTTCAGAATTCACTAACACCGTGGTGTCGTCCACATATCCAACAATTCCTGTATCCCATTCAACTTCCCCTCCCCCGCCCCCTACTCCTACCTTAACTAGTCTATACAAAGGATCCTGCATACATGCAAATAGGATTTGAGACAAGGGACATCCCTGCCTCAAACCTCTCCCCATCCTCACTTCTGCACCTACCAACCCATTAACTTGCACCCTCACTTTTGCATCTTTATACAGGGCTTCTGCCCATCCCACTATTTCCTCCCC
Organism: Cherax destructor; assembly: GCA_009830355.1. Lineage (NCBI taxonomy): Eukaryota > Metazoa > Arthropoda > Malacostraca > Decapoda > Parastacidae > Cherax > Cherax destructor. The sequence goes on from WNWK01009523.1 coordinate 13,163, forward strand.
AAACCCCTGCTTCCTCATGATCCTCCATAACATATCCCTTTCAACACAATCATACGCAGTCTTCCAATCCACAGCCAAAACACCACCTCCAACACTATTGTCCACAAAATTCCTGATCCAAACATGCCCTTTATTCATACATCTCCCCGGTATCCCTCTCTGCCCCTCTTCAACTACCCTCCCAATTACTTTCTTAATCCTATTACACAACACTTTTGCAAAAATCTTATAATCCCCACACATCATCGATAAACCCCGATAATCACCTATCTGTTCCCCTACCCCTCCTTTTTTAACTAAAACAATCACCCCAGTGCACTGCGACACGCCCATAGTACCCATCTCTTTCATTCGATTCATCAATCTCACTAAACAATCCTTTATGACCTCCCACTGCAACACATAAAAATCATTCGAAATTCCATCAATTCCAGGTGACTTTCTCTTACTCATACTCTGTATCGCCATCCACACCTCCTCCTCACTTATGTCCCCACTCATATCTTCCCTATCGTCCTCTCCCAACCTTTCCATGACCCCCTCCTCAATTATTCTCCTCTCTCTTTCCCCTCCCTCTCTTGCTGTTAAATATCCTCTAAACCAACTCTCTAAATACAAACTCATCGCTTCTGTGCTCCTCATGATCTGACCACTTTCATACCCATCTCTGTCCTCTCCAACCACCAACCTCGACATCATTCATCCCCTCCCTCCTTTTCCTAAATGACCTCAACACATAAGCCGAAGGCTTATCACCCCATAAAACCTCATCCACACCACCACGCACACGAATCGCATCAAACCGTTCATTCTGTATTTCTCGCAATCTCTCCTTAATCGCAGGCACCTCACTCATGTACCTATCCAACCGCCTCTCATAGCATACACTCAGCTGATCCTCCAAATATTTTTGCAATCCATACTTCCACCTCGCAACCTCCCGACCTCTACTTTTATAAAAATCCCTTATCGCTGGCTTCGCCACGTCCACCCACCATGACACTATGTCTGGTAGTAACTTACCCTTCCTCCACATCGTCCCCCACCATTCTGCAAATAATTCTCTACCCTCCTCCCCTTCTACAAGACTTACATTTAATTTCCAATACCCAGGATACCATTTCACCATACCTGCCCACTCCATCTCCACTAACACTCCCCTATGATCAGTAAAACCTACATCCACACAACTCACCACCCCTACATTAATAACCCTTGAGACATATATACGATCTAAACGTGCTGCGTACCCCCTCCTCACAAAAGTATAATCAATCCTCCAACCCCCACCCACCACATCAATTAATCCCACACTACCTAGAACATCCCTTAAAACACTGAGTACACATCCCGATCCCCTTGGTTCTACATCTTCTGGCAAGCCACCCAAATAATATACCAATTGATCCCTCACAAAATCCTCCTTGACTCTACGGTTATTTATAGCCGGCAAATAAACCCCAATGAAAGCTACCCTGACTCCTCCCCAAACCCCATCCACCCTCACAACCCTCCCTTCTCTCCCCTCCTCCCAAGCTAATAACTGAAAAGGGCTGTTCTCCTTCACAATTACCGCCACCCCTCCCTTGAAGGCCCCTGAACTACCAACATACACTCTATAACCTTGCAACTGAAAATCCCTACCATACTTATAATTATGTTCCTGTATAAACCCTACATTAATATCATACCTTCTCATCATCACTTCTATCCACTTCCTCGAGAGCTCAGCTTTAGCCCTGGTCACGTTAAGCGTGAGACACTTGAATATGTTAAAAGTGGCTTCCCTTTAGATTTCTCATACTTATTACCTACACGCTTTGGCAATCCACCAGGGTTATGAATATCCTTTTTTTTTCCTTGTAAATTCCTGTCACCATTCACACTCCGTCCACTCAGCTCCACTCCTTGTGCAATATCTACAGAAGATTCTTTACATAACCTTTGAGCGGGCGTAAGGACATCATCCTCAGCCCCACCCATAGAACGTTTACGTGAATCACTTCCAATATCCATATCTCCAGCACAGTCCTCATTATGCACCTTAACAGGCACCTCCTGTTGAATGAGACTAGTGTCCACTGGGCTGACTTCCCCCAGCCCCTCCATCACACACACTACCTCCTAAACACTCGGCGAACTGTCCAACAGTCCACACAATTCCCCTGTCAACACTTCTGCTATATCCAAATCCAATTCGTCCACCTTATCCTGTACAGCCGGAACCACCGTCCTCTGTGACTCTGTAGGTAGAGTCTGGCACACCTCTGCAGTCCATTGAACTATGTCACTCCATTTCCCCGTCGATACCACGCCTACGTCCTCGTCCTGAAGAGCAATTGCATCCTTAACAACCAACGCCGCTCTTGTTGCGTCGTAACGACCCCCTGGTCGCTGTGCACAGTCTGCTGCCATGTGTTCGTACGACCCACATAGGCGGCACGTACGACGTTGACCAGCATAAGTCACGTATGCCTGCGTCCTAAATTCAGGTAGTAACACATAGGACGGAATAGGTCGTCGTAGTGTCATCTTCAATGTAAATGACCCTTCTGGCATCCCTTCATAGATACCCTCCGACCATCGGCCCAAGATTGCTTGATGGACCACACCATATTCTTGAAATACATCACGTACATCCCGTTCATCAGCTTCGAACGGCAAATTACGAAGACGCACGTACGTATATTGCCTTGAAACGTCCTTTAACTTTACTTCCACTGATGAATTCACTGTCAGGCTGACGCCCTCATATTTATCCACCAATCGCTCATACACTGTCGTCGAAATCAGCTTGACAAAAACTCTCTCACTTCCATTCAGTGCAATACCGTAAATGTCATTGTTATCCAATTCAAAAGTGTCTCTCAACACTGCAGGCAACATCACTACCGCATTAGACGGATATACGGCACCTCTGATGAATTCCACACATACTGTGTTAATCCTTCGACGATACTGAACAGCCATTACTGTCCAATGAAACTGCTAGTAGCTCCCACTAGAGGTCAGATCGGAACAACCTTCCTCCACCACAGCTGGGCAGCGAATGCACGTCCATGGAATTAGTCGACAATGTGCTGGTGAAACTACCAGTGATGTTTTTATCCCTAACGTCGAAGACAATGCTGACTGGCGGAGCAAAGGTCAGCCCTTCAGCCAATAATATTTATCATAATCAGACACGCACGCAGACCTCACATTTCTTTCTCCCGCTTCTTGGGTAATCCACAACATGTACTAGGTAGTTTCAAACAGCACCACCACTACCATTCAGGTGCTCAGTAGTCTCGAAGACCATCACTAACGGGTGTTCAGTGACCTCAAAACACCATCACTAGGTGTCCAGTAACCTTAAATACCACTGGAGGTGTTCAATATTATTATTATTACAATCAAATAAGCGTTAAACTGACAAGGGTCAGGTGTTCAATAAAACACTGTATCACAGAAATATATAGCGTAGTCTAATGACCCTCGTGTCGTCAGTCGTTACTAATCTTCACTAACCTTCTATTGTACCCCACTTTGTGTATATTCTAAGTATGTCTCTACATTGTATATGCACTAAGTGTATAAGTACACTCAAATAAATTTAATTCCTAATTTAAGGAATAAAATATCCTTGACTAGTAGTGCGCAAATAACGTACATCCTTGAACACACGTGTGGTTAAAAGGGTGTAACCCTTGTTCCATATAATACATGCACACTAATTAACGATTCAAGAGCAGTGTGGTGATCCTTGGGTTCTTTAATGGGTAGATAGCCTACCATCAATCGTGATGTTTAAGCTTTCACGAGATGGAGCAGTAACCAGAAGAAGCCTTCCGTCATGTAAACTGGGCTGGTCAAAATTGTTTACCTAGAATATATGTATGCCTCTCATTCAGTGTATATGTGTTTACCGAGAATTGTACGTATCATTCAGTGTGTGTATATATATATATATATATATATATATATATATATATATATATATATATATATATATATATATATATATATATATATATATATATATATTGATTTAGTTATACTTGAGTCCTGGAAATGGGAAGTACAATGCCTGCACTTTAAAGGAGGGGACTGGAATAGTGACAGCTGGGAGGGACAATTCTCAGCTGTCGTATCTGAGCTCCTCTGATGGTGAAAAGTGGTGAAAGTGTTGAATGATGATGAAAGTATTTTCTTTTTGGGGATTTTCTTTCTTTTTGGGTCACCCTGCCTCGGTGGGAGACGGCCGACTTGTTGAAAAAAAAAAAAAAAAAAAAAATATATATATATATATATATATATATATATATATATATATATATATATATATATATATATATATATATATATATATATATATATATATATATATATATATATATGTGCTGAGAGTTTACTTTTATCTTTATTTTCGTTGCGAAAATAATATTGACTAGGAGTGAATAGATTTCGTGTAGTCTTAATGACCCTTGTGGAGAAAATTCTCCAAAGGAGGGGGGTATGCGCCCTTACTACCCTTGGTAAGGGCCCTTACCCTTTCCACCCTTAGGAAAGGGCCAGAGGAGGCGCGTCTGGCTGCATAAACAATTTAATTCATGCCAGATGTACTGTCAACAGTGTGTCAAGAATTGTGCTGACCACAGCACCACGAGGCACCTCGTGGCACCACATGGTTGCACGAGGCTGCAAAAAGGCAGCACGAGCGGTCAGATTGAATTTGGCCACCGTAAGAACGGGTCATACGACTCTATTGGTCATGCGGCGCGAGGCGACGTAAATCAACAAAGACATTACTCGTTCGCGTCCATTATATTATTTAATCTCCACTAACGTCGGGAAATAAGATAAGAACTCTGTTCCAGCGCGTTTAGTGTATAATATCAACATTGCAGTATATTCAGAAGTGTGCGCAACTTCTCACTGCAAAAAGGAGAAAAGTAGAGACAATCGCAAGTGAACTCCATCGAAACAAGACGGTGATTCTTCAGCGGCATTCTACAATCAAGACAGCATTTCCGCCGTATATGGTGGAGCCAACACCATCGCTCAAAGTTACACGAGCAAGGTAAGAATTGGATGTTCTTGTCAAAACAGGGGACTGCGCAGTTCTTGTATTCAAGAGCATTCAATTTTTACCCACGATGGCGGTTATGCGTGGACTTTTTAGTCCAAAACAGTGAGTAAAACGCCTTTCAGTCCATCTAAGACTGAAATATGGACATACGCTCCTTTGGGGCAATAATTATGTACTCATATGTGATATTTTTTCCATACAGCCCTGTGGAGATAGAGGCCATAGATGGATCCCCTGAGAAGGTGTTGGTGGCGGCTGCGACATCTTGGATTCATCAAGAAGCTAAGTACTATTAGCGTAACATACAGTCCACGTTATCGTTGGTACCCATCCTCCACATGTTGGTCCTTACGAACCGGATGTTGGTCCTTACGAACCGGATGTTTGTTCATTACGAAACGGAAGTTTGGTCATTACGAATCAAACGTTGATCGTATTCGAACCAGGAGAGTGGCCACATGGTGGTCCAAAGATTTATACTCCAGTGTATAAATGTCTACGATCCAAGGTCCTTCGAGAAAAGCTGTAAAACTATTGTTTTTACAAAAGAAACCAGAACATATGGGTCCCTACTCTCATTCAAAGAGTATGGGAAGCTCTCGCGAGGCATAGAAAACGCGAGCCGGCAGGCGCTCACCCGACACCCAAGAAGAAAACGGTAGTCGGGTCACCCAAGGTTGGGGGACAGTACGTCTGGGGGGCCACTCCCCCACTACCCCACTCACCCACGCGGGAGCAACACTTCAATTTCTGCTTAAGTCAGCAGAGAAGCAGATTGACTGGCACAAGGCTGGTCTGTGAATGTGTATAGTATAAACAGTTTATATATACACACAGTGTTTATAATGTTTATAGACACAAATTAAGAGAAGAAACTGTGTATTATGTTTGTCTCTTATATAATATAGGAAGTGATATTAAGCTTAAACTTTCATATTAATTAACATTGTAACAGTGATATATGTATGTATATAAACATTGAATATATATGTGTAATGTGTATACAGTGAAATATTTTCATGTGTGAAGTGACGTCAGTGCTGAGACTCAGTTTAGCTGAGACAGCAATTCAGGACATAAACAAACCTTCGTGTTGTTTCGTCCATATGTACTCTGCACCTCAAGGCCACTGACCTTGAAAGACACGGTTAGTGGGTCAGTAGTGTGCTGACGCAGTCAAAACAAACTCAGCTGGAGTTTTTTAAACACTCTAAGTGTGCTGTTAGTCATTATAATAGCAAAATGTCGTCATTAATTACAAAATTCATCACGTTATAGACGAAAATTACTCAATTGGAGCAATTAATTTCAGTCTGTATAGGTTTAACCCAAGACACAAATATAGACTATGATCAGTTGGAAATTAAATCTCAATTATTTGATAAACGTCTGGAAATCATTAATTCAGGCTATGAGAATTATGAAAGGGAATTCCTAGATTCCAATCCGACAGAGGAAGAAATTAAAAGTGTCTTGGATGCCTTTAGTGAACAACAATTAAGGTGGACAGGAATACAGGCTATCTGCCGCAAAACTTTGTCACAGAGACCTACAGCCAGTGGTCAGACACCTGTCTCCACACCTGTCACACCTGGTGTTACCTTACCTACTCTTCCCAAATTGGCTATGCCTATTTTTGAAGGTAATGATTATGAAGAGTTCATTAGTGGGTTTAATTCTTTAGTGAATTCACGTACTGACATAGATGAGATTGCTAAGTTCAATTATCTCAGATATCTCGTGAAAGGTGAACCCTATGAACTGATTAAATCATTTCCGGTGGTCAAAGGCAATTATGCTCTAGCCTTACGTGTCTTAGCAGATAATTATCTTGATGCTGACAAAGCCAGGGTTAGACAAGCAGTCTTAATATCAAGCTTGAAACCACCCAAACATTGTCTTTCAGACTTACAGTCATTTAGGATCACATTAGACAATAGTCTCAGAACTCTAGGAGTTAAATATGATCTAAGGCAATGTGATTGGTTTATCAGTGGTATTATACAAGATAAACTGTCAACACAAACCATTGAACGTTTAAATTGTATGTTCAATAAACGCTATTTCACTTGTGAAGAAATTAGCAAGGGTTTACAAACAATAGTCTCATGCATGCAAGCAACGAGACAAGATGAGAAATCCACTAATCCTGTTGTGGATAATAAACCTTCAACTCAGTACAAAAAGAGTGTACCTACTCCCACTAAACCACATAATGGGAAATCCCATGTAGGCACTTATCAAGCTGTGAACACAACAGACAGTAAACAGACTGTCACACATAAACGTACTCCAAAATGTGTACTTTGTGATGGAACACATTGGGCACAGTATTGCATTCAATACACAACAATGGAGGCACGGAAACAACGTGCTCAACAACTGAAAAGGTGCATTAAATGTTTAGGTGAACACAAGGGAGGTAAATGCTCACTGAAGAAGTGTTTTAAATGCAAGGGAATGCATCATACAGCATTATGCCCAAGCACTTATGCTGAACAACCGACTTCCACAGAGTCAGGAAGTCAACAAACAGCAGCATTAAATGTGAGAGATAAGTCTAAATCGACTGCTCTCCCAATAGCTCGAGTAGAGTTATCACATAAATTACACAAAACCAATGTGCTAACATTATTTGATCAAGGATCACAAAGGTCTTTCATAAGACGAACAGTGTTGCAAAAACTGAATAAGCAACCCCATGCCAAAATACAGTTAGAAATAGCTGGATTTTTCCAAAGTTCTGGTAAGCAGAAATATGACCTAGCCAAATTCACTGTTGGTCTAGGAAACAGGAAAAAGACAGTAGAAGCTGTGGTAGTCGATGATTTGCCTAAGTCAGTGCAGATCCGGGGAATAAGAGATACAGTTGCAGCACTGAAGGCGGCCAAGGTCAAGTTAGCCTGTCCTGACATACAGACGGACACAATTAGTCCAATTGATTTAATCATTGGAAGTGATTACTATCACTGTTTTGTGGAAAATATAGTAAGTAAACATGATGTTCACTTGCTGAAAACAGCTGGAGGCCATATGATATGTGGTCCAATTCCCTCTCAAAGCGGGAAAGAAGCTGAAATTGATTCAGTAGAAAATGTACTAGTTACAAGAATAACTGCTGATCATGTACCACAACAAAAATTATCATTACTGGAAGAAATGAATGAACCAGTTGATAAGTTGTGGGATTTAGATGCGATAGGCATAGATGTAAATAAACCAAGCCCACAGGAGTCTGAGACTTATAACCAATATTTGGACACTGTCAAATATGAAGATGGACAGTATTGGGTTAGGTTACCATGGAAATTAAATCCACCACATCTACCTAGCAATTATCGCATGGCTTTCGGACAAATGAAAGCACAAATACATGAGCTCAGGAAGAATCCAGAGCTGCTGACTGTCTATGATAATATCATACAAGAACAGTTAGACAATAAATTCATTGAGGAAATAGTCGAAGATAAGTTGAAGACAGATGCTCATTATCTACCGCACCACGGAGTCAGGAAAAATTCTGAAACAACTCCACTACGTGTTGTATACAATTGCAGCGCACGTGCAAATAAAGATGTAGCAAGCCTTAATGACTGTCTGATGACCGGACCCTCACTAACTGAGAAGCTTGGAGACGTGCTTATGAAATTTCGCACAAATCTATATGCCTACACGGCTGATATTTCCAAAGCTTTCTTAAGAGTAGGACTACAAGAAATAGATAGAGATTATACTCGATTCTTGTGGCCAGAAAATCCACATGATCCTCAAAGTCCTGTGAAAACTTATCGTTTCAAGTCAGTATTATTTGGTGCAACATCCTCTCCATTCTTACTAGAAGCTACTCTTAATACACATTTGAAGAAATCTGAAACTCCCTTCAAAGAAATCATAAAGAAAAGTTTCTCTGTGGACAATCTTCAAGGTACTGTGAATAAAGAGGAGGGTTTGAAATCCTTATACAGAGAAGCTAACAAGGAGATGAAATAAGCAAATATGCCTCTAAGGATGTGGAATACTAATTCAAATCAATTAAGGGAACTTATCAAAGAAGATTTCCCTGAAGCTGAAATTCCTGAATGCAACAACATGCTTGGACTTGATTGGAACACACAGGAAGACACTTTGAGTCTCAAAGGGATAAACAATAAATCAAGCAGTACACTCACTAAACGTAGTTTACTGTCAGAGGTATCACAATGTTTTGATCCTCTAGGACTCGTCTCACCAATTACCATAAAAGGTAAAATGCTTGTGCAAGATGCATGGAAGCTCAAAATAGGTTGGGATGAGAACTTGCCTCAAGAAATGAGTCAAGAATGGGATGAAATATCCAAGGAGTTTAAACAACTTCATCAAATTAAATTTCCCAGACAAATAGGTCAAGAGGGAAACAAGTACACATTACATGTGTTCTGTGATGCTCAACCAGAGGTTATGGCGCTGTAGCTTACATGAGTAACGCTGAAGGAAGTACTTTAATTACTTCAAAGGCCAGGGTTGCACCCTTGAAGGTCAGAACAGTACCACAATTGGAACTGACAGCACTCTATGTAGGTACAAAATTAGCTGTCTATCTCAACAAAGTACTTGATCATCTCACTATTGAAAAACTGTGATCTGGAGTGACAATGAAGCAGTTCTCCAGTGGTTAAGAAATAATAAGAGTAAGTTGGTCTATGTACAGAATAGAGTAGCAGAAATAAGAGAGATGCAGAGAGACTATCTCTTTCTCCACGTCTCTACACAAGAGAATCCAGCTGACATGTTGTCACGTGGTGTCCCACTCAAGAACTTTGTGGATAATAAATTATGGCTCCACGGACCTAACTGGCTCTCTAATGAAAATAACTGGCCACAGCAAAAAGCTTACATTATGCCAGAAGAAACAGTCTGTTTGAACACAGCAGAAATAATCTGTTTAAATACTACAGACACAAAAAAAATAGTCATTGATGGATCTAAATACTCATCTTTGGGTAAACTCTTAAGAGTTACAGCTCTTGTCTTTAAATTCATTAAAGGGATAAAACCTAATTATGAATTACTTGAACCCATTAAATACTGGATAAAGTTAATACAGAAAGATGTTTTCTCTACAGAGTATAAATTTCTGGAAACTCAGGATAAATCACCAAAGAAACCTGATATGATTAATTCTTTAGGACTTTATCTCGACCCAGAAAAAATTATAAGATGTCGAGGAAGAATTCATAATTCTTCACTACCTAAGGAAACAATACATCCAGTATTGATCCCCAAGAATCATTGGCTAACAAGACTGATTATTCAGAATGCCCACAGTAACGTGTTACATGGTGGTGTAGCTGACACTCTTTGTCATATACGACAATCCTACTGGATACCTCAAGGTCGACAAAGTGTGAAGAAACAAATAAGAGACTGTATTACTTGTCGTCATTATGATATGAGAGTATGTCAGTATCCAGGTCCACCTCCATACCCTTCTGAAAGAGTATGTCATGTCACTCCATTTGAGGTGACAGGTGTAGATTACACGGGACCAATAATTTTAACTAAAACAGTTGACAAAGTTCCTATTTAGAAGGTTTGCAGCCAGAAGGGCATGTCCCAGGCTGATGATATCAGACAATGCAACGAATTTTGTTGCTGGTGCTGCTTACATAAACAAGATTTTTGAGCAGCCTGAAGTACAACAGATGCTGAATCAACGTAATTGTCGTTGGAGATTCATTCCTCCTAAATCCCCATGGCACGGCGGATTTTACGAAAGAATGATAGGCATTGTGAAACGTTGTTTAAGGAAGACTCTTCATCGTCAGAGAATCGACTTAGAAGAATTTCGTACAGTCGTAACTGAAATAGAAAATAGAGTCAACAACAGACCTTTAACGTATGTTACCGATGATCTGGACAATTTAGAAGTGTTAAGTCCATCTCATTTACTACATGGTAGAAGGCTCGAACCTGTTCCTCCCATGAATGATAAAGAAATCATAGAGGATCCTACTCATTTCGAACCTGAACAACTCAGACGTAAATTCAAACACCTTAATAAAGTGATTGAACGCTGGGAGAAAATTTGGCGAGAAGACTATCTCACCTCATTGAGAGAACATTTCTATGGAGCTGGTGTTCCAGAAAATTATAAGTCCTTAAGACCTGGTGACATAGTGATTATTAACAATGATGGTCCGAGGTCCCATTGGCCTCTTGGAAAAATTGTGACCATATATCCTGATGCTAATGGAATCATCAGGACAGTTGATGTTTTGAGCAAAGGTGTAGTGAATAAGCGTACAATAGATAAATTAGTGCCGTTAGAATTACACAGTGTTGAAAACAAAAATAAAATTAGTGATTCTCCAGAAACCACACAGACTGAAGCTGTTCAGAAAAGACAAGCAGCAGTGATGGCGAGTGAGAAAATCAAATTAATGTTAAGTGATGAGTAGTTCACTTTAAGTGAATTTCTCGCTGCCCCCCAGTGTGGAGAAAATTCTCCAAAGGAGGGGGGTATGCGCCCTTACTACCCTTGGTAAGGGCCCTTACCCTTTCCACCCTTAGGAAAGGGCCAGAGGAGGCGCGTCTGGCTGCATAAACAATTTAATTCATGCCAGATGTACTGTCAACAGTGTGTCAAGAATTGTGCTGACCACAGCACCACGAGGCACCTCGTGGCACCACATGGTTGCACGAGGCTGCAAAAGGCAGCACGAGCGGTCAGATTGAATTTGGCCACCGTAAGAACGGGTCATACGACTCTATTGGTCATGCGGCGCGAG
>WNWK01009523.1:30000-76089 GCA_009830355.1 Cherax destructor
TCTTACTTCTTCCCTACCACAAAACGCAGTACAAAGGCATGAAATAACATAAAACCTTAAACTTTCTGCCTATAAAACAGTTGTTGCAAAATAACACATAAAAACAACTCACCCCCGAAACAAGGGTCACACCACAACATCATCTTAAATAAGAAATACATTAACATCAAGCCATCACTACCGTAGACAACACCGTCTACAACACAACGTCACATTCCCACACCGGAGAATAAGTCCACACAAAACACATTTGTGTAGCATACATATACAAACACTCTAGAAAAAACACATAAATATGCAGAAGCTGCACATAATGTAGAATTCAAACAAAAGATAGTAAACACATACAGAATACAGTACTAAAAACGTTAAACCTAAGAAAAACATAGCAAAACATCAACTCAATCCTACATGAATTGCCACATATACCTGGGCCAACTGCACCCAAGCACACCTGCACACTGTCGGTTGTCTAACACCTAATACCTCCTAACCTCAAACCTGCCACATAAATGCAAGCTGCCAGCACATCACCACCGACAAACCCTACTACTTGAACTTTAGAATATTACACTACTACATCCTAGAGGAAAACCCCATGCGTCCATGACCCCTATGACCCCCCAACCAACATCACTCCAAGTCTGAGTCAACACACACCTGAAAAATTACCTACAACCCCATAAAACCCCCGAAACGTCCAAAACTCGGACACCCACGATACCACCCCGACCCAACCCATCCTAGCTTCAACCCTGTATACCCACGCCTAACCAACCACACATCAATCAACCAAACTATAACCTAGTCAACCCCTTCCCGAAATGCCCAACCTCCCCCCTCCCTCCCACTCGACCAGTCCCCCTCGATTGGCTCCTACTTCATCCCCAAAACTTTAAAAGGGACACCACCGTCATCGTTCTATAACCCTCAGAGAAAGCCTCAACCCAAGTTCTCCCATACAAACCCTGATTACTACATTTCGTCCTGTAAAAATGTGCCGCCAAGGCACGAACCCGCCTCCCACCCACTACCTCGCGCATACCCCACGACACATATATGAAATCAACCACCAGGTACATTAACCCTCTACGTACATTTTCCTCAAACCCACCAATATCCAGGCTTAAAGCCCCTAACATCGAAAGCCCACACCCACCCACACTCCTCAGAACCCATCCAAACAATTCCCGTACCCCGCCTAAATCTTCACAAAAATACACCGCATGGTACGACGTATCCAAAAACCCACATCTCAAACAAGTACCCTCACTCGCTAAACCCATTAAAAACAATTGCGCTTTAGAAGCCAAGATTCCATGTAGGAATCGAAAAACCGTCTCCCTAACCCTCCCTCGCCCTCAGCCTCAACTTCCGGAAACCTACCCAAGTCGCCCGCCAATTATACTTTGGGTACTCTGCTACCCCCTGCACTATACCCCCCTCCCCCAAGCCTGTCCAACCCCCCACGAAAACCCCTTGGCTCTCTGACAACTAGTAAAACCCTCAACATTGCCTCACATAAACTCAGGTCACGTCCACTCCACCACCTCCGTACCTCACGCATGACCACTCCCACCCGCTTACCCCCCAACCCTCCCTCCTCCACATATTTCTGCTTTACATATATCCCTATAAGCCTCCTATGTAAGGGTATCAACCCCAAACCTCCCTTACTAACCGGCGTCATGACAACCTCCTTATTGAGCCAATGTCTACCAAAACCCCATATATACCGCAACACTCTCCGCTGTAATAATTCAACATCTCTCCCCACGAGTGGGTATACCCTTGCCACATGACACAATTTACTATACAGTAAAACATTCACTACCATAACCCTCTGCATTAACGTCACATCTCCCGGTCTCCATCCACTCATTCGCGCTATTGTCGCCGTTACCACCTTAGAAGAATTTTCAACCCTCGCCCTACTCGCATCATTACAAAAAATTATCCCACAAATTTTCAAGCACTCAACAACATTCCAACCATACCTCTTCCCCAAGTTCCCGCCCACCCACGTCCCCACATCTAATAATTTAGATTTTACCCTGTTAATCCTCATCCCCGTAGCTGCCCCAAAAACACTTATAATCCTCCCTATAGCATCTAACCCCTCCCACCCACCTACGAGAATTGTAGTGTCATCAACATAACCCACTATTCCTGATGCACAACCAGGTACCTGACCCTCCTCCCTTACCCCCTTCGATACTAACCTATAAAAAGGATCCTGTAAGCATGCAAACAGAATTTGTGACAAAGGGCACCCCTGCCGCAAACCCCGCTTCATGTCCACCACGTTTCCCACCCTTCCATTCAATTGAACCTGCACAAAGCCCCCTCATACAACGTTTGAACCCAACCCACTACTTCATTCCCAAAACCCTTCTTACGAAGAATGTCAAATAACATATTTCTATCCACACTGTCATAAGCCGTTTCCCAATCAAGCCCTAAAACCCCACCCCCCTCTCGACCCTCAATGAATGACCTAATCCTACCATGCCCATTCCCCATACACCTTCCCGGTATCCCATACTGACCACGTTCTATGATAGAATCCAAAACCTTTTTAACCCTATTACCTAAAATCCTTGCAAAGATTTTGTAATCTGCACATAAAAGTGAAATAGCTCTGTAATCCCTAATCGTTTCCACCAATTTCCCCTTAGGCACTAAAACCACAACTCCAGTGCGCTGATCCTCACCCATATACCTTACTTCCTTCAAACGATTGAAAACTTTTGTCAAACATTCCTTTAACACTCCCCAATGTTGAACATAAAAATCACTAGGTAAGCTATAGACTCCTGGCGCTTTACCCATCTGCATCCTTTTTACTGCGAACCACACTTCCTCCTCAGTTATACTACCCTCCATACCTTTCCTCTCCTCCTCACTAATCCCTACCTGTATACCCTCCAAAACTTCCTCTTTCGCCTCCATCTCCTCCAACCTCAGGTCTAGATACCGCCGAAACCAAACATCCACAAACCCGCTCATACCCTCTGTCGACCGCAGTACCTGTCCCTCCATATACCCACCCAACTCCTCGTGCACCTTCAATGACGTCATCGTCATACCCTGCCTCCTCTTTCGAAAACCACGCAAGACAGTCAAAGACGGTTTGTCCCCCCACAGCACATCCTCAATACCTGCCCTCACTCTGATAGCCTGGAATCTCTCATTCTGTATATCCTTCAACTGGCCCCTCAAAACCTCTATGTCCTCCAGCGAGTAACCTGCCCCCCCCCACATAACAATCCCGCAACTGCCCCTCCAAATACCTCTGCAGGCCATAACGCAATCGCGCCTGCTCTCTACCTTCACGTTTATAAAAATCCTGAATACCCACTTTCGCCACTCCATTCCACCAACCCACATCTTCCCGGTCCTTCCCATCATTCCACATCCCCTCCCACCACTCCTCAAAACTCCTCCTACACAGTTCCCCCTGCAATAAGCCCCCTCCAATAACTAGCATACGTTCTAACAGCTCCCTCCCATCCCAACACTGCCAACACACCCCTGTGATCGGAAAACCCAACATCAACGCAATCCACGCCCTCCACTATAACATCCCTCGACACATACACACGATCGAGTCTTGCAGCATAGCCCCTACGTATGAACGTATGTTCTATATGCCACCCACCGCCCCCTACCACATCTCTGACTCCTGCCGCACCCAAAACATCACGCAATACCCCCAACTCACACCCCGCCCCTCTCGGTTCCACATCCCTCTTCCTAATCACACAATTCCAATCCCCTGCGATAATAGTCACAACCGGCAACCCACGTAAGAAATATATCAACTCCTCTCTCACAAATTCTTCCTTAGTTTTCCTACAACTTATAGCCGGCATATAAACTCCCACTATACACACTCTGACATTCCCCCATAAACCCTCAACCCTTACCAACCTCCCCCCTCTTCCCATGCCAACAACCGAAAGGGACTGGTCACACGTATTCCTATAGCCACCCCTCCCTTGAAACTACCCGCACTACCCGCATAAACTGTAAACCCACTTAACATCAAATCTCTCCCCATCCTATAATTATGCTCTTGCAATATACACACATCCACATTTAAACGTCTTAATGTCACCTCTACCCATTTACGTTTGACCTCCGCTCGGAGGCCATTTTCATTCATCGTTAAACACCTGAAAAGAACGCAGGGGGCTTTCCTCTACTTTTCAACTTCCTCGTCACTACCGACTTTCCCTTACTAATGCTCTCTTCCTCTACTGACACTCCCAGTACTTGCCTGTCTGCTTTCCTGTCCCTCCCTCCCTCTCTACCCTTGACACTCCCCCGTCCCCCTTTTGCCACCTCCACCCAGGCCTTCTTGCACACCTGTTGCCCAGGTGTTAGGACATCGTCCTCAACTAGACCACTAGGCCTTTTCCTGGAGTCCCCTGTAGCCTCCATAGCCTCACAATCCTCTCCCCTGTGCACTTCTACACCAACCTCCCGGACCTGAAGGCAAGGCCCACTCTCTGAGACGCCCATCACACTCGTCTCACTCTCGTCCTCCTCACATCTGATCCTGAGTCCACACCATGCTGTGTGCCCTCACACACAGGACTGTCCAACAACAGTGGAAAATCCTCCAAAAGCGGCTCAGACAAAACCAAGTTCACACCTTCCCGCAGAGCCACTTCCTCCGTCTCCGCTGTCTCGCCATCCTGGGTCACCTGTGACAACGTTAGTACACGCTCATCCTCCTTATCAACAATGTCACTCCATTGTCCACTTGGCACCACGCTCATATTCTCCCGTGGCGACTCATCCATAGCATCCACGACCACCACGTCATCCTTCCTCATACCATCAGCAGCGCCATGTCTCTGATGGCCCATCCGACGATCACATGCCGCCGCCACATGTCCAGGTAATCCACACAGACGACATGTTCGAACTTGGCCTGCGTAAGTCACATAGACTTGCTGCCGAAACTCATCCATCATGACGTAAGAAGGTATCTGACGTTTGAGCGTCATTTTCAAAGAAAATGAACCTTCTGGCAGCCCGGCATAAGTCCCCTGGCCCACCGTCCCACCGTTGCTGCATGGACGTCACCAAATTGACTGAAGACGTTTCGCACATCAACATCCAACGCTTCGAACGGCACGTTTCGAATCCGTATATAAGTGTAGTACCGGGACACATCTCGAAGCCGTACCTCTAATCCCGTGTTGACGACAATCCTCTTCTCCTGATACGTTTCAACCACTCGCTCATATGCGCTGGCCACTGCAAACTTGACAAAAATCCTCGACGAACCGTTGAGAGATATTCCAAATAATTCTTCATTGGATATCCCTAAAGAATCCCTCAAAACAGCTGGGAGGAGAACATCTGCGTTGCTTGGGTAAATCGCGCCCTGCAACACTTCAATACAGACAGTATTGACACGTCGTCTGTAGCGCTCCACCATGTTGATGAAAACTACCAGTTCTCAACTCCACCGCTAGGGACCAAAAACAAGCACACCCGCACTCCGCAAAGGCTGGGCAGCGAATGTCTAGGTAAGTGGAGAAAGATGCGTTGGTATGCGGCTGTCAAGACCTCAAGTGACCACGCCTACTCCACCTCCTCCCCCGCTGTGGGAGGAGCAACAAGGTGGAACATCGTAAATTAAAGTAAATTTCACGCCCAGGAGGCTTGTAGCTATTCCTATTACAGTCACTTTAGTAATAAAAAAAAAAAAAAATCATGTTGAAACGGATGAATTGTTAATATAGTTGAGATGGAAGGTGTGCGTTTGTGTGTGGATGAAGCCGTGTGCTTTAGGTCAGACGATTGTAGGGCACTGGGAGGGGTCAGATTGTCGCAGTGCGGACTAACCAATCTGTGTGCTCGGGGCGTGACAAACTTTATACTCTGGATGACCAATAAAAGATAAAGACTAGAAAGGAAGTTTCTGTCCTTACAACAACATCTGTTCTCAGCCTTAGAACATCTCGATTGCACGCTTGCGTGTTCCCCTCCCTAGTTTTTGCACCTCAGGTCAAACTTGTTGAGCAGAGAATGTGTGACACAGAGAAAAAGTATCTTAACATGGTAGACGAAGAGAGACTTGAAGAAGCCAGTGTGGTGTGTAGCGACGGGCAGGGTGGAACTGATACGGAGCACCCTCTCCCAGCTATATTTATGCCCCTGTGAGTATGTTCATGTATATTGCTATAGCAGTCTCTTAAGACAAACTAAATTGAATCCTCGAAATTTTTATTTCGTAGGTCCTAAAGTGTTAATTTGGCAAAGTCAGCAGGGCGTGGCCCTTGTCCTCTATTGAGGTACGGGTGGGTCATATGGCCTCGTAGGAGGTTTTAGGTTGGCCTTCCATCGAGGCCATTTGGAGGGGCTGTGAGGGAAGAGTTCTGGGTCGCCGTAGCAGGGTCAGTGTTCAGTTGGTGGCTGCCGGGATCCCACGTAGCCATCATGTATCTCCACCCAAACAGGTAAGAATTAACGCAACCACCAACACTTACGAAGAATACATTACCCTATGTGTCCAACCCATTTTCCCACCACCAGTGCTCCACCACCCCACCATCGTGAAAATTGATCTCTCCTGCGTATTTCAGGATGTCTGAATGACGAGTGCCTTATTTTAGTGATATTTTCCTGTGCTAATGAACCCAAAAAATGAAAGACTGTGGACTGTGAGTGAAGGAGTAATTAAATCCGTAGTGTTTACACAGAAGTAAACAAAGATGGAATTCAGATATCAGACTATTAAAGATCCAATCCCAACCGTGTTTGAAAATATTAATCAGATATTAAAATATTTTCTGAAGAGGACTAGACCAAAAATGTTCTACAAGTCAAAATACCCACAGAGTACACTGTCGAAAACGTTTAATGCTCAGTGGAACTTGTCGCGTCAGTGGTACACAAACAAGTGTGCAATATGGGATCATTTGAGGCTGGTGGCATGTATCTCAGACAAGGACGCCGCGGGGGTAGACCTGCTGATGAGGCTGCCGACAGGAAGTCACGCCTTTGCTGCCTCGTTGAGGCGAAATTGTCCTTGGTATTTAGCAAGACCACTTAGTACTGTTTGACGCCTCCCAGTATCACATCTGAGAGTCAGTGCTACAGCCGGAAGCCGCGGTGCTACAGCCCGAAGATAGTGCTGTAACCGGAAGGCAGTGCCACAGGCGTAAGTTGCAGTGCTATAACCGTAGGCGAAAACTATTGTCTCAGTCTGGAGCCACGCTATCACCACCGGAAGCCAGTGTCACAGAAGCCACACTGCTTAGACATCAGAGGTTTTCACTATTGTTTGACGGTTAGTTGCTACCAAAACGCTAAATATGTAAGTAGATGGCATGGTCATACCCACGGGATATTGATGATTAAAGACGCAGATGTTTCCAATTATTGCTTTTGTCTTTATCATCCGTACGTCTTGTACCAGTGATATTTTTTTTAGGTGAGTTTGAGGTTAACTAAATTATCAGGCAAGAATGACCCCGTGTGAATCCGTGTTGTGACGAATCATATTATGGTCAGCAAAGTGACTTCGTATTATATCAGCTATTATTGATTCTAATTATTTACACCTGTTGCGAGCAAGCTTATTGGGCGGGAATTTGATGGTATGGACTTGTCTCCTGTTTTGAAAATAGGAATTATATTAGCCGTCTTCCCTATAGTCTTCATGACACACGTTTGCAGTGGTATATTGTTAAGGGTGGTTAGCGACTCTCTAAGTTCCTTCTTGCACTCTTTAGTACCCATGAAAACAGCTCGTCGGGGTCCGGGGAATTATTTTGCTTTAATCGGTCTACTTTCATTACCATGTCCCTAGTGATTATGATATTACGTAATTTGTTTTATTCAGGCCCTCTATTTATATTATTTATTAGGATATTGTTTTCTTGTGTGAAGACCGACAGGAAATAATGTAAGAAGAGAGCACATTTACTGCTCATTATCGGTAAGCTGTCCAAATTTAGTTTTAAATGAGCTAATTTCCCCCCAATCTTCTACACTTGAAAGACCCCTTTCAAATTTCTTTGATTACATGTAAATTTAATTTTGTTTTCTCGTTCAGCTGAGACTTTTTTCATGTGTTAATACGAGCATATTGGTCCATGAGGCTACCTGCTTCTTTTTTGATGTACTAATAGATTCCCTTCTCTCTCAAGACATGTTTTAGCCTCACATTCATCCATTTGAAATCATTTTTATTTCTTTATGGAGAATATATGTTCTTTGGACAGCTTGTACAATATTTTGAAAAAAAAAAAATATTGGCGGTTCTTTTCGTTAGTTTGTAAGATTTTCATCGATAGAATTAATAACCACGTAACCCCCTATCAACCCTGGACACGTACTGAATCTACGTTATAATCTGCAGAGCGAAGATCTGGGACCGTTTCCACACTATCCTGTCATAGTACCAGTTAATGTTAAAAGTTGTAGATTTGGGATCACTTGAGCCAGGCTCTTCCGTGATCTCTAGAATATGGTTTAAAACGAAAGACACATAAGCAAATACTAGGACATTTTGGAAAACGTTTCGGTTCTGGGACCTTGATCATGGTCTCAGGACCGAAACGTTTTCTAATAAATATGTCCTAGTGTTTGCTTACGTGTCTTTCTAAACAAATTTGTCGATATCTATTACCAAGATTTATACCATATCTAGATTATATACTAGGATCTCCTAGTAATCTTTTTTTGCTTATATTTTTGTTTATTTTGCTTTTTGTAATTCTTTAAAATAGTTTTTTACATGATTCATGTAGGAATCAAAGTCGAATTGCTAGAATAGAATTAAGTCGATCAACGAAGTTACATTCCTGTGTTGTCAGAAAGATTCAACTGAAAATGTCTCGAACTCTCAGTATGGCGCCTGAAAGTATGTCAACAGATGTTTTATAAACACTTATAAATTATACATACTCAACATTTCTACCCATAACTACGACTGCTGTGCTCTATCATTTCGATTGATCACCCACGACTGATAAGATGGAAACGTCAAATATAAATTATTTCGTCTTATTTGGAGTTCCACGATGATTCATTAATTTTATAGCACTTTAACGAAGGCTCGTTGACTTTTAATTTACTCTGAAGAATGTTTAGCGAATCAGTGAATTGCGGTTTTTTTCGATGATGGAATTTAACGTTCATTGGCCTTTTATACGTGTTTAGCATTTGTTAAATAATAAAACAGTTATCGTTGATCATAATAAAAAAAATGCTTTACAAGGCGAACTTTGCATCATTATAGACTTTTTTTTTTTATATTTTATTTAAAAGACTTTATACATACACACAAATCAATATGACCTTATAACCAGTACAGTATATTACAATAATACAACCAAACACCCATGTGTATAAACACACATGAATCTCGGCTTCAAAATTCCAAGTAAAAAAAAAAAAGAATACAATGAAACCCAAATACAATGCAACATACTGACAATAAAGCACAAGACAATATAAAAATACATATCATTGGCATCATGAACAATTCTAACTGTCAGTAAGAACAACACGTAATTTATTTAACATCATAATCGATAATTATAAAAAAATGACCCCCTCCTTCACCCTCACCTACCCTAAAAGAAATCTGCACATTAAATGTGCCTATAACAATCATGAGCATTTTTTTTATTATATTTAATGTAAACGAAATACACAAAATACATCAATATGGCACCTTATATCAAATATGGTTATCGCAAAAACAAACCAACAACCAAACGTACAAACATCCACAACTATGGAAAAACATACAATGCATCGTTCTGACAATAAGCACTTAACAATATATAACTTACATATTTAGGCACCTCGTACGGTACTTACTGCCAAAAAGCACAAACACGTTATATATTTAATAACACAATGGAAATCCATAAAACCTTGACCTTCCCCCCAACAATCCCATCTACCCTAAAGAAACCTACACATTACCATTTTACTATTACATTCATCATGAGGAAACGTTTGGTATAATAATTTTAATAATGTATATTATTATAACCTAATGTGAACATTGGAACCCACACTCTCACCACCTCACTATCTCATTGTGACTGACACAAAACATTGGGAAACAATTATGACAAATGTCGAACCAAATTGGCCATTATTTCGTCTGTACACAACCTTGACCATTAATATACATAATATATGAACAATAATGTATACTGAAACATACAACGTGATCAATATACTGAGGGAATGACATGAATACATATAACCAGAATCATGATTTTTCCTTTGTATATATATATATAATAAACGGGAAAAAACAGACTATAACCAAACTATTATAGGTGAAACATCAGGTGTATACAACTAAATGCATATATAAGTCCTCACATACACTTACGTATGCCAGCCCTTACTAGGTACCCCTGTGCCAGACAAACTCCCATTGCTTGCCCCTGACACCTTCCTACCATTCACTCCCCCCCCCGTCAAGGTCACCGATACATTCTCCGAAAGCCCCATAACCCAACCCCCGCCCTCTCCCTCCCCCCTCTCATACTCATGCATACCTCCTAATCAACACATACTCTAAACTAAACCTCAACCCAGGAGACCAACCCCTTTCGTACCATTCCCATCCCTCCCCCCCCAATAAAGTCCCCATTGTCAACTGCCTATACCCAACAGAAAAACCCCGCTCCCATGCCTGACCGTAAAGTCCTTGATTCCTGCATTTTGTTCTAAAGAACCGTGCTGCAAGAGCCCGGATTCTCCCCTCGTCCCGAACCTCCCTCATACCCCAAGTTACAAAAATATAATCCAAAACCAGATACATACCCGCACGCCTAACACCCTCAGGACTACTCGCAACATCTAAACTTAAAACTCCGAATACAGACAACCCTCCTCCCCCCACCTCCCTGATTATCCCACCGAACCACTCTCGAACCCTAGCCAAATCCTTGCAAAAATATATAACATGAAAAGCCGTTTCCAAAATCCCACAGCGCTGGCATAGCCCGTCCTTTATTAGACCCATTACGAAAAGTTGAACTCTGGATGCCAATATATTATGCAGAAACCTAAACCCCAATTCCCGCACCCTGGCCGGCAATTTTAACCTTTTTAAGCAAAACCACGTAGCCCCCCAATCATACTTTGGATAAGCTGCAGCCCCTGTATCTCCAACTCACCAGTTCCAACCCTATCAAGCACCTTAACCCGCTTTTTCCGCGGTTCCGAGACTACTATGAGATGTCGCAAGAGTGCCTCACAAACCTGAAGATCCTTACCATGCCACCACCGCCTGCTCTCCCTCATAACCCTGTCCACTCTCACCCCTCCCCTCCCCTCCCTCCCCTCGCCAAAAATTCCTGCCTCACATAAATCCCCATCAATCGCCTCCTCAGAGGTATCAATCCCATACCTCCTCTTGCCACACTAGTCATAACCACTTCCTCTCGCAACCAATGTCTTCCAAAACCCCAAATAAAACGCAAAACCCTCTTTTGCAGCCGCCGAATATCCTCTTCCATGAGAGGATAAACCGCAGCTACGAACCACAACTTACTGTAAACCAATGCATTTACCACAATGACCCTTTGCAAAAGAGTTATCTCCCCCGGCCTCCATCCTGCCATCCTACCCACAGCTGCCTCTATCACCGCAGAAGAATTAAACTCCCGTGCAACTTGCGGCACATTACAAAAAACAACACCACAAATTTTTATCCTATCCACTGTATTCCATCCAAACCTCTGACCCAACGCCTCCCCACCCAAGTTCCCACCTCTAACAATTTCGATTTTGCCCTATTTGCACTCATCCCAGTAGCCAACCCAAAAATCTCTATCATCTTATTAACAGTGCCCAGCCCCTCTAAGCTTCCCACCAAGATAGTGGTGTCATCTACATACCCGACGATACCCGGGGCACATTCCGGGTCCCCTCCCCCCTCTCTCACACCCTCCTGCACCAATCTATAGAAGGGATCCTGCAGACATGCGAACAGGAGCTGCGACAAGGGACACCCCTGCCGCAGCCCCCGTCCCATGCCCACTACAGTCCCCACCCTCCCGTTCACCTGCACTCTCACCTGTGCCCTGCCATAAAGCGTCCCCACCCACCTCACTACCTCCTCCCCAAACCCCTGTTTCAATAATATGCCCTGCAACATCTCCCTATTCACGCTGTCATAGGCAGTTTCCCAATCCAACCCCACACCCCCCCTCCCTACCTTCAACAAACCCTTTTATTCTACGGTGCCCCTCCCTCATACTACGTCCAGGAACTCCGTACTGCCCTCCCTCTAAAATATTATTTAATACTTTCTTCATTCGATTCACCAATATACGTGCAAAAATCTTATAGTCAGCACAGAGTAAGGTTATCGATCTATATCCCTTTAATGTCCCGCAACCCTGGCCCTTGGGTATTAAAACCACTATCCCTGTTCACTGCTCTTCACTCATAATTCCCTTTGACTTCATACCATTGAAAACCCTCACCAATACTTCTCGCAAAACCTCCCAATGAGTCACATAGAAGTCGCCCGAAATCCCGTCCAAACCCGGTGTCTTCCCAAGTTTCTGTCCCTGCACCGCCTGCCATACCTCTTCCTCAGTAATGCGTCCCTCCAAACCTTTCCTGTCCTCCTGACTAATCCTCTCTAAGATGCTACCTAAAACGAAACCACATGCCTCCTGATTATATAACCCCTTCTGCAACTTTCTCTGAAACCATTTATCCGTATAGCAACTCATGCCCTCAGTGTTAAGTATCACCTGACCACTCCTATACCCATCTAAATCCTCGTCCACTGTTAAGGACATAATCGTCATGCCCTTCCGTCGTTCCCGAAATTTACGCAATACCATAGCTGAGGGTTTATCCCCCCATAAAACATCCTCCAAACCCCCTCTAACCCTAATGGCATGAAAATTTTCATTTTGAATCTCCCTTAATTGGCCCCGCAGTTCATCGATCTCATCCTGCGGGTACCTCCCCCACCCCTTATAACACTCCCGCAACTGCTCCTCCAAATACCTCTGCTTCCCATACCTCAACTTCCCATCCTCAGACCCCATCCGCATGTAAAATCCCCTTATTGCCACCTTTGCTCGTGTATCCCACCATTTCACAACATCCTCGATACCATTACCCCTACCCCACAATCTTCCCCACCATTCCTCAAAAACCTCACGATGTCCCTCACCCTGCAGCAAACGCACATTCAATTTCCAATAACTAGGATAAATCTTAACTGCACCCTCCCATCCTAACTCAACCAAAACACCTCTATGATCTGAAAAACCCATCTCCACACAGGTTACACTGCCCACCTGTATATCCCGCGTTACATAAACCCGATCAAGCCGTGCTGCGTATCCTCTCCGTATAAAGGTGTGTTCCACGTTCCACCCCCCACCCTGTACCACATCCACCACCCCCACTGCCCCCAAAACCTCCCTTAAGGCATCCAACATACATCCCGCCCCTCTAGGCTCGACATCCTTCCCTCTAATTATACAATTCCAATCACCTGCTACAATAGTAACCAAAGGAAGGCCCCTTAAGGCATAGACTAAATCGTTACGAACAAAATCCTCCTTAACCCTACGATCATTGCATGCCGGCATGTACACCCCAACAAAACACACCTGAATATCCCCCCACTCACCTTCCACCCTAACAATTCTACCCCCTTCCCCCTCCTCCCATGTCCTCAGATGAAAAAGGCTGGTCTCCCGTACCCCCACCGTCACCCCTCCCTTTAAATGCCCAGAACCTCCTGTATATAACCTATAACCTTTCAACATTAATTCCCTTCCACACCTATAATTATGCTCCTGTAGGAAGCATACGTCTACATTCATACGTCTCAGTGTCGCCTCCACCCATTTCCTCTTAACCTCCGCTCGGAGGCCATTGACATTCATATTCAAACACTTAAATTCTGCAATGGGGGTTTTCCTCTCGGCCTCACGGATCCTGGCTCCACAGTCTTGAAAGTACCACCAAACCCTCGGCTCTCCTTTCCATTTCTACCTCCACCTTTCCCCTTGGCTCCCCCTTTCCCTCCCTTAGCTATGTCCACCCAGGTCTTTTTACTGGACCTCTGTCCTGGTGTAATCACATCATCGTCAGCCTCACCACTTGGCCTCTTACGTGACTCACTCTCAAACTCCATGACCCCCTCCCCCGGAGACCTATGCACCTTCACTTCTGCAACAACCACTGACCTGCAGTTGACCACTTCAGCACCATCAACACCCACACCCCCCTGACTCTCCACATCTCCATCCGATTCCACTACTGTACTCTGCAACTCCCCCGGCAATGGACTATCCAGAATCCTCCTCAGGTCCTCAAGACTGGGGTCTGGGAACTCAGTCCCATCCTCCAGTGGACTTCTTTCAGGGGTGACCCCTGCCGCCTCCATTGTCTCACTCGGAGACTCCTGGGGCAACGTCAACACGGCCTCCTCACTCGCTTCAACAGCATCACTCCATTTATCAATTCCCGCAGCATTCGCCATTATATCTTCTACCACAGGTGTCGCTAACAGCACCTGTTCCTCTCGGGCACCTGGTTCTGTCCGCACGTCGTCCTCACCTCGAGTAGTCCCATTGTATGGGCCCCGTCGCCGATCACACGTTGCTGCCATATGCCCATTGCCGCCGCATAGTCGACACGTCCTCTGCTGTCCTGCATACGTCACGTACACCTGGGTACGGAACGCCTCCATCACAACAAAAGACGGTATTTGCCGCCTCAGGGTCATTTTAAGGGAGAACGACCCCTCTGGCATTCCTGTATATGGCCCATGGGCCCATCTCCCTATGGTGGCAGCATGGATGACCCCATACTGGCAAAATACCTGTCTGATGTCTACCTCGTCGGCCTCGAAAGGAATATTCTTGATCCGTATCCACAAGTAGTGCGCCGACGCATCCCGAAGACGTACCTCCAAGTTTGTGTTGATTACGATGTTCTTCTCCTGATACCTGTCGACGATTCCATTGTAGACACTGCCGGATGCAAACTTGACAAAAACCCTGGCAGATCCATTCAGGGATATCCCGTAAATGTCCTCTGTAGATATCTTGTACGTGTCTCTCAAAATTAAAGGCAAGAGAACGTCGGCATTGCTGGGATACACGGCTCCCTGCAGCAAATCAATGCACACAGTATGTACTCGTCGCCGGTATCCATCCGCCATCTTGTAGAAAATCAAAGTTCTCTGACTCCTCCACCAGGGAGCTCTGTACGCACGTCCGTTCACCACCAAGGCTGGGGAACGACTGTCATTATAGACTAAATCTTTAAATTAGTCAGGCTTGTAAAGAAATTCGTCCCATGTTGTGTATGCAGTGCAGCTCCCCCTAGTTCATTATATTCATAATGATAAGTATGAACTTTTTTATTTAATGTAGATGTGTTTTGAGGCTGTCTTGAAAGCTAAAATAGTAGTATAACTGCTAAATTCCTTGTTATTGCTGAATAATCCACACGTTAAACTTTTTTGTGAAGTATATACCAATAACCCGCACATAGGAGAGAGAACTTTACGACGACGTTTCGGTCCGACTTGGACCATTTACAAAGTCACACTGACACAAAAGAGATAGGTTAGGTAAGGTTTGTCAGGAAACAGAACAAGTGTTCCCTGACGCGGGTCTTAGACAACAGAGGGAGCCAATGTATATAGGCGAGCTGTACAGGGACGGGAACAAGAGAGGGAGGAAAAGAAGTGACGGTAGTGGTGAGGCTGGTAGTGAAAGTAGTAGTAGTAGTAGAAACTAGGGATAATGGGACAAAAGAAAGGGGAGTAAAAGGTGAAGCAAAAGTAATGGTAGTAAAAGGTGAAACAAAAGTAATGGTAGTAGTAGAAGTGGGAACAGTCAGAGGACAAGAAAAAGGAGCACTAAGATAAGATTTCTTCGGATTTTTAACCCCAGAAGGATAGCCACCCAGGATAACCCAAGAAAGTCAGTGCGTCATCGAGGACTGTCTGTCTTATTTCCATTGGGGTCCTTAATCTTGTCCCCCATGATGCGACTCACACCAGTCGACTAACAACCCAGGTACCTATTTGCTGCTAGGTGAACATGACAACAGGTGTAAGGAAACACTACAGGAGAGCTAAGGACCAACAAGGGGTAGGACCAAAAACACAGACTGGGGGTGGGGGTTGGAAACTGAAGGACAGAACACCCTTAGGCAGAAGAAAGGAAAACAAAGAAAAGGAAAAAAATAGGAGAGAAGAAGAGGTAGAAAGAGGAGAAGAAAGGATCAGGTTGTCACTAGCGTTCTGAAGTTTGGAGTATTTGACAATGTAATGCGAAAGGAAGGCATCTACAGAGACTAAGATTCATACAAAGAAAGTTGTGTATACGGGAAGCTTCAACAAGACGGCGACTGTGAAGGCTAGAAGTAGGGTAGACAGTTTTATCAGAGGACCAGTCACTAGGATGAGTGTGATCTCAAACATGACAGAATAGAGCATTATTGGTGTCGGCAAGCCTAACACTTCTTTTGTGTTCCTTGAGTCTGTCAGAAAGAGAGCGGTCAGTTTCTCCAGAGTACTGAAGAGGACAAGAGTAGACACCAGAGGCATCTATATCAAGAGAGGTACGAACTAGATTACTGCGAAGGGTGTTAGTTTGGCGAAAAGTAAGTTTGATGTCTAAGTAACGGAGAGAGTTGTTGAGATTAGATAGACTGGAAATACAGGGAAGGTAGAGAACAGGAGATTTCGCAGGAGTAGAGAGTTTGGGAGAGAAGAAAGTCCGTTTACCACATGATAAAGCAGAGTTTATGAAATCGGAAGGATAGCCAATACGAGAGAACGAATTACGAAGGGTGGAAATTTCCGATTCAAGGAACTGAGTCACAAATGTGATGGGCACGGATAAAGAGAGAAATAAGAACACTTATCTTGACAGAGGAAGCATGATAAAAAAGTAGTGAATGTTGCAATAAATTGACAAAGAAAAGCCCGTAGCCGAGTGGTGGACATGTACATCAGAGAAAGGAAGCAGATACTTAGATTCCCATTCAGTTTTAAACTTGATAAAGGAGCAAGATTGTTAAGGGCATCGATAAATAGTTGAAAGAGATTAGAGTCATGGGGCCAAAAAGCAAAGATGTCATCGGCATAGCGGAGCCAGAGGGAAGGGCGCACACAAATAGTAGGAAGAACAGTTTCGAAGTATTCCATATAAAGGGGATAGAGAAGAGCCCATAGCGACACCGAAGGTTTGAGAATAAAATTTACCTTGAAAGAAAAAGGAGTTAGAGTCCACACAAAGGCAAATAAGATCAAGAAAAACATCAGTAAGTATAGGGAGGTGAAGTAATCCTTCATTGGCCTTCTCTCTGAGAAGATTAAGAGCATCATCAAGAGGGACATTGATGAAGAGGGACTCAACGTCAAGACTAAACATCCCTACTACATTTGCTACTACCATTACTTTTGCTTCTCTTCACTCCCCTTTCTATCTCTTGTCCCACTAAAACTACTCTCCCTACTTTCTACTACTACTTCCACTACCAGCCTTACAACTACCACCACTTCTTTTCCTTCCTCTCTTGGTCCCGTCCCTGACTTTGTAAATGGTTCAAGACGGACCGAAACTTCGCCGTCAGTTCCTCTCTTCTATGTGCGGGTTATTTGTGTATCGTTCCAGTCACGGTATTGTGTCTTTTTGTTCTTTTTTTATGAAGTGTAATGATAAATAATAATGACTGGGAGGGTCATTAAAGACACACTAACATCAAGAACAATCACTTAACGTAATTAAATTAAAATTG
The DNA here is from genome assembly GCA_009830355.1 of Cherax destructor. Classification (NCBI taxonomy): domain Eukaryota; kingdom Metazoa; phylum Arthropoda; class Malacostraca; order Decapoda; family Parastacidae; genus Cherax; species Cherax destructor. The sequence continues at coordinate 47,800 of WNWK01009523.1, forward strand.
GTGTGTATGTACCTCGAGATATATATATTATAACTGCTTTGTAAACGTATAGATATCTTTATAGTTAAATTATTTTTATAGCTCCTAAAACTCCACTTCGTAATTAGTTTAGCCCCAGTACACATTACTGCGGAAATGAACGTTAGTTACTACAAGGGTAACTTAAAAAGTATTAAGTAATTACGTATATCTCTTTCAAACAATATTTGTAGCTGGTTGAAGTACTGCTGGGAGCAGTACTTCTTCCCACACTACAAATATATTGATGATCTGCGTGTTTTACCTAAGTGTGTAGATATAACGAAGTCGTGTCACACTACAAGTCAAATATGTGAATACTATAGATGTTGAATAAATTTTTAGGTTTACTAATTAATTTAGAATAGTTTTACAAGGATGACACTTTAACTGTTATGATTAGGCAAGTTTAGTTGGTAATGGGGTTTCATGCCAATTGACTATAGAAGGATCATTATGGCTAAACGTAATCTGTTAACCACCACTTTAGAATACCTTCATCCTTTAAACAAGAATTAACTTAACCTCTGTGTATATACACGAAGAGGCATACACTTCTTGTGTGTATACATTTGTTATCACTGCTTGTTACTGCTGTCGCATTGAAATCACTAGTTGTACATTATACTAATCAGAGTAATAATGAACAGGCTATTTGCTCTGTTCAGAGATTATTTATACTAATTTTGTATTAGTGATGCAGTTGAAAATCAATTTGTTAGTTTGTATTGTAGTTTAAACACATCTTAGTTGGCTACCAAGGGAAGTGGGTCATCATGTGCCTGAGACAGGAGGATGGTAAAAAAAAGTAGTGAATGTACATGCCACTGTATATAGGCTTGCCGTAAACGGAAAAACAAAAGTCTGTAGCCTGTATCTGTTTTCTGAATCAGGAAAGATGAATATGTCTTCTGACTCAGTTTTTGTCATATGATGATTCCGTCAGTGGTTTAATACCGCTACGTATCATCATTGAGGCGTCATATGATGATTCCGTCAGTGGTTTAATACCCGCTTACGTATCATCATTGAGGCGTCATATGATGATTCCGTCAGTGGTTTAATACCCGCTTACGTATCATCATTGAGGCGTCATATGATGATTCCGTCAGTGGTTTAATACCCGCTTACGTACCATCATTGAGGCGTCATATGATGATGCCGTCAGTGGTTTAATACCCGCTTACGTACCATCATTGAGGCGTCATATGATGATGCCGTCAGTGGTTTAATACCCGCTTACGTACCATCATTGAGGCGAGAACTTTGGATAGTTTACAATATAGGTTGGACTGGTACACTAATCATTTTGGATGGATGCGAAAATAAACGTGCCTGACGTGAGCTAGTAGTGCTGCTGCAGTATTCCTTCGTTATTGTGTAAGTTTTTCACCTAGTCTTAAAAAATAAAGGATCACTACTTAACGGCGTCCTTTTTTTGTATTACGTGGTGGGGGCGGCATTTTGTTTGTCAGGAAGAATTGAACAATTTCCCTAGATGAGTGTTGTCTGTGCTGATTAGTCTTATCCTACGGCACACAACTTTTTTGTCCATTCTGCCTCTTGTTAATCACTAAGTTAATATTGATCGTACTTCTGTAATCTTTAGTGCTGGAATTTAATGTCTTTCGACTATCAGGCTCATTAAGATGTCAGTTTTCCTTGTTTCTAACTTTCAAATATGCTTGTGCTTAATTAGGATTTAAGTATATTGTTCCCATGGTATAAAAACTTAAGTATACCTCCTGGTGTATACTCGTACTGGTATTTGTCATGTAAGGGCGTTTAGACAGAAGTGTATCATATATTAAGTGCGGCTTTTGGTTAGCTTGCTTTTGAGGCCTTGGCCTGTGTTACATATCTCAGTGATACAACATCCTTCATTGTCTCCTTCACTTGGATATCTGTAATCTTCCATAGTTTTACACATTGATGTACTTAGCTGCCAATGTGTGCCTGTAGCAGAACATTAATTACAAATCGCGAGAATGCCCTCAATTTTTTCTCTCGATGCTATGGTCATTTTTTTTGGGTGAGAAATTAATGTTTCACCAGGGCGTCAGAAAGGGGATGTGCTGGAACTTATCTGATTATATATATATTTTTTTTTTTTTTTTTTTTATTTTATTAACACATCGGCCGATTCCACCAAGGCAGGGTGGCCCGAAAAAGAAAAACTTTCATCATCATTCACTCCATCACTGTCTTGCCAGAAGGGTGCTTTACACTACAGTTATAAAACTGCAACATTAACACCCCTCCTTCAGAGTGCCGGCACTGTACTTCCCATCTCCAGAACTCAAGTCCGGCCTGCCGGTTTCCTGAATCCCTTCATAAATGTTACTTTGCTCACACTCCAACAGCACGTCAAGTATTAAAACCATATGCCTCCATTCACTCCTATCAAATACGCTCACACATGCTTGCTGGAAGTCCAAGCCCCTCGCACACAAAACTTCCTTTACCCTCCCTCCAACCTTTCCTAGGCCGACCCCTACCCCGCCTTCCCTCCACTACAGATTTATACACTCTCGAAGTCACTCTGTCTCGTTCCATTCTTTCTACATGTCCAAACCACCTCAACAACCCTCCTCAGCTCTCTGGACAATCGTTTTGGTAATCCCGCACCTCCTCCTAATTTCCAAACTCCGAATTCTCTGCATTATATTCACACCACACATTGACCTCAGACATGACATCTCCACTGCCTCCAGCCTTCTCCTCGTTGCAACATTCATCACCCATGCTTCACACCCATATAAGAGCGTTGGTATAACTATACTCTCATACATTCCCTCTTTACTTCCATGAACAAGGTTCTTTGTATCCACAGACTCCGAAGTGCTCCACTCACCCTTTTCCCTCATCAATTCTATGATTCACCTCATCCTTCATAGACCCATCCGCCGACATGTCCACTCCCAAATATCTGAATACATTCACCTCCTCCATACTCTCTCCCTCCAATCTGATATCCAATCTTTCGTCACCTATTCTTTTTGTTATCCTCATCACCTTACTCTTTCCTATATTCACTTTCAATTTTCTTCTTTTTCACACCCTACCAAATTCATCCACCAACCTCTGCAGCTTCTCTTCAGAATCTCCCAAAAGCACAGTGTCATCAGCAAAAAGCAACTGTGACAACTCCCACTTTGTATTTGCTTCTTTATCTTTTAGACCAACACCTTTTGCCAAGACCCTTGCATTCACTTCTCTTACAACCCCATCTATAAATATATTGAACAACCACGGTGACATCACACATCCTTGTCTAAGGCCCACTTTTACTGGGAAATAGTGGCCTTCCCTCCTACACACTCTAACCTGAGCCTCACTATCCTCATAAAACTCTTCACTGCTTTCAGTAACCTTCCTCCTATTCCATACACCTGCAACATCTGCCACATTGCCCCCTATCTACCCTATCATACGCCTTTTCCAAATCCATAAATGCCACAAAAACATCTTTACCCTTATCCAAATACTGTTCACCTATATTATATGTTTCACTGTAAACACTTGGTCTACACACCCCCTACCTTTCCTAAAGCCCCCTTGTTCATCTGCTATCCTGCTTTCTGTTTTACTCTTAATTCTTTCAATAATAACTCTACCATACACTTTACCAGGTACACTCAACAGACTTATTCCCCTATAATTTTTGCACTCTCTTTTGTCCCCTTTGCCTTTATACAAAGGAACAATACACGCTCTCTGCCAATCCCTAGGTACCTTACCCTCTTCCATACATTTATTAAATAATAGCACCAACCACTCCAAAATTATATCCCCACCTGCTTTTAACATTTCTATCTTTATCCCATCAATCCCAGCTGCCTTACCCCTTTCATTCTACCCACTGCCTCACGAACTTCCCCTACACCCACAACTGGCTCTTCCACACTCCTACAAGTTGTTATTCCTCCTTGCCCTACACACGAAATCACAGCTTCCCTGTCTTCATCAACATTTAACAAATCCTCAAAATATTCTCTCCATCTTCCCGATACCTCTAACTCTCCATTTAATAACTCTCCTCTCCTATTTTTAACTGTCAAACTCCATTTGTTCTCTAGGCTTCCTCAACTTATTAATCTCATTCCAAAACTTTTTCTTATTTTCAACAAAATTTGCTGATAACATCTCACCCACTCTCTCATCTCCTCTTTTTACATTGCTTCACCACTTTTTTAAACCCTCTCTTTTTCTCTCCATATACTCTTCCCTCCTTGCATCACTTCTACTTTGTAAAAACCTCTCATATGCTAACTTTTTCTCCCTTACTACTCTCTTTACATCATCATTCCACCAATCGCTCCTCTTCCCTCCCGCACCCACTCGCCTGTAACCACAAACTTCTGCTGAACACTCTAACACTATATTTTTAAATCTACCCCATACATTTTCGACCCCATTTCCTCACTCTCACTAGCCCATCTATCCTCCAATAGTTGTTTATATCTTACCCTAACTGCCTCCTCTTTTAGTTTATAAACCTTCACCTCTCTTTTACTTACTGATTCTATTTTCCATTGTATCCCATCTACCTTTACTCCCACTGTAGCTATAACTAAAAAGTGATCTGATATATCTGTAGCCCTCTATAAACATGTACATCCTGAAGTCTACTCAACAGTCTTTTATCTACCAATACATAGTCCAACAAACTACTGTCATTACGCCCTACATCATATCTTGTATACTTATTTATCCTCTTTTTCTTAAAATATGTATTACCTATAACTAAACCCCTTTCTATACAAAGTTCAATCAAAGGGCTCCCATTATCATTTACACCTGGCACCCCAAACTTACCTACTACACCCTCTCTGCATGTTTCTCCCACTTTAGCATTTAGGTCCCCTACCACAATTACTCTCTCATTTGGTTCAAAAGTTCCTATACATTCGCTTAACATCTCCCAAAATCTCTCTCTCCTCTACACTTCTCTCTTCTCCAGGTGCATACACGCTTATTATGACCCACTTTTCGCATCCGACCCTTATTTTAATCCACATAATCCTTGAATTTACACATTTATATTCCCTCTTTTCCTTCCATAACTGATCCTTCAACATTATTGCTACCCCTTCCTTAGCTCTAACTCTCTCAGATACTCCTGACTTAATCCCATTTATTTCTCCCCACTGAAACTCGCCTACCCCTTCAGCTTTGTTTCGCTTAGGGCCAGGACATCCAACTTCTTTTCATTCATAACATCGGCAATCATCTCTTTCTTATCATCCGCACTACATCCACGCACATTCAGACAACCCAATTTTATAAAGTTTTTCTTCTTCTCGTTTTTAGTAGATTTGTACAGGAGAAGGGGTTACTAGCCCATTGCTCCCGGCATCTTAGTCGCCTCATACGACACGCATGGCTTACGGAGGAAAGATTCTTTCCACTTCCCCATGGACAATAGAGAAAATAAAAAGAACAAGAGCTATTAAGAAAAAGAAGAAAAACCTAGATGTGTGTATGTATATATATGCATGTGTATGCCAGTGTAGTGTGACCTAAAGTGTAAGTAGAAGTAGCTAGATATACCTGTTTTCCAGCGTGTTTATGAGACAGAAAAAGACACCAGCAATCCTACCATCATGTAAAACAGTTTCAGGTTTCTGTTTCACAGTCACCTGGCAGGACGGTAGTACCTCCTGGGTGGTTGCTGTCTACCAACCTACTACTATTATATATATATATATATATATATATATATATATATATATATATATATATATATATATATATATATATATATATATATATATATATATATATATATATATATATATATATATATATATATATATATATATATTATTGCTTATTAACACATCGGCCGTCTCCCACCAAGGCAGATTGGTCCGAAAAAAAAAACTTTCACCATCATTCATTCCATCACTGTCTTGCCAGATTCGCGCTTACACTACAGTTATAAAACCGTAACATTAACACCCCTCCTACAGAGTGCAGGCGTTGTACTTCAAACTCAGTGTATATACACTGAATTTGATTTCTATATTAGGACTTAAAAATTAATTGCTGCCTTAAAGACTGGCATTTGTGCAGTAGATAGGCTTTAAACTTAACGCGTTAACTTTCAACTACTGTATTATTTGCATGGGGTAATATACAAATCAATGTCGGTGTTGTAATAGGCAGAAAGTCGTGAGTAGTAAATGTGTTGAATGACCCACACTGACACGAGTGGAACAAGTGACCTCAAGCCTGTACTCGTCTAGTTCCTGTTACGAGGTTTGCGACTTATCTCCTGGCCCCGCCTCTCGAATACTTATGAACGGCCATACACTTCGTCGCCTTATCAGATCAGCCATACCTACTCTTAAAACTGGAGCTACACCTCTCGACTACATACAAACGATCATACACTCTGCCTGACCTCATGAGATCAATCCTACTTACTCTTCAGACTGTGTATGGACTCGCCTTGCACCCCTGCCTCATCATGATCGTTCCTCTAGTGTTCGTATATAAATAATGTCAGTGGTTACTTAACATTTTTGCTAAGCCTAAATCCAATCGAATTCAAGTGGAAATTTAAGCTGCCATGCATCTGGACGCTAAAATCAAGAATATCTCAGTTCCTAAAATATTACTTATAGCTAGCTCTCGGTCTGTATACATTGAGATATACATCTTCTGTTGAAGATTGATGGACTGACAACATTGACTCAAGATTGAGGGACTGACCACCTCAAACTCCTCCTGTTCTTCACGATTCTCATTTGTATGGACTGATGAAGCCACTGTGTGGCGAAACGTTTCCTCAATATAGATACCCAAGTGTTGCATATGTGTCTAATTTACCACTAGTTAGGATGGACGTATTAAAAACATTCGTTAATGGCTGACTAAGTTCCATCTTGCATTCTTTAAATTACTCCTCGTTCGAGTCAGTCAACGCAAGGAGTGGTGGAGGCTCGATCCTTCAGTCCCTAATCGTGAGAAAAACTTGCTATTCTCGAAACCATGTTTCTATACTACGCCTTTCGGTGCATTTTTTTTTCTAGAGAGAGATAAACATCTCTTGGTTGATAAACAATGGTCTAAGTCATACCTTGAGAACGCCTCATTCGATCAGCTTTCAATTTTCATCGGATGTGTGATGTATCTACGGGAAGGCTCGTGTAATTACCTACTGACATGTTCTGGTGACCTCTAGTCCGTTTTATAGACCAACGTATAAATGATTTAGAAAACACACAAGTTGACGAATGAGACATTTGTGCCACATTTGAGTATCTTGTCTTAGTGTCATGTCCAGGACAGTCATGTCCTAGAGTGTTATGTCCAGGAGAGTCATGTCCAGGAGAGTCATGTCCAGGAGAGTCATGTCCAGGAGAGTCATGTCCAGGAGAGTCATGTCCTAGAGTGTCATGTCCTAGAGTGTCATGTCCTAGAGTGTCATGTCCTAGAGTGTCATGTCCTAGAGTGTCATGTCCTAGAGTGTCATGTCCTAGAGTGTCATGTCCTAGAGTGTCATGTCCTAGAGTGTCATGTCCTAGAGTGTCATGTCCAGGAGAGTCATGTCCAGGAGAGTCATGTCCAGGAGAGTCATGTCCTAGAGTGTCGTGTCCAGGAGAGTCATGTCCTAGAGTGTCTTGTCCAAGAACATCATGTCCAAGAGTGTCCTGTCGCCACATATATACAGTGACATGACACCACCTGCACACCTCCCCTGGCTCTGGTCTGATCTTTTGCTTGGTTCGTCGCGTCCTAGTGTGTCCCGGCATTTTATGTAGTGACTCGTTCTCGTATTTCGTGGAAGCTCCAGCAATCCTGCGACCCTCACGAGCATTGAACTCGGGGATCCCCCTCCCTTCAACAGTGTGCCTAAAACCGTAGGGGAATAGGAGACCATCAGTTTTGATCTAAGGGAAGGGTAGCTCCAATTCATGGATCAAGAGCCCCTCATCAGTAGATACTGTTTAGCCTATAGTAGTTGTAATAATAATATATGAGCTCCATGACCCGTACGGGTCATATAGCCCCTGGGATGTATTAGATAGGTTTGATACGAGGAAGGGAAGAATGGCCCTATTGGTTCCAAGTATAGTTGTGCCACATCCGGCTACGAACTCTGTCCTCAGCATAGATTACACTGTAGCGACCAAGTGGTGCATGCTTTGTATTTTCTTCCAAGGACCCTTGATTGCCTGTATACTGGCAAAGGACTCTTGATTCAAGGAATTTGAGATACCTTATTCTTATTGAGATCAACCTTGATTGCATCCCATTCCTCATAAGACTGTATGACCCCTTCTGGTTTAGCGTTTTCCAGTAATATAATAATTATAATAATTATAATAATAATAGTAAGGCTAACCTTGTCCTTGGATCAAACCTGATTAGCTCACATTATCCAGACACCGTCTGACCCCAATGGGTTTAGCGATTCCCCATGATTGTACTAGTCACTACGGTGTGTTACTGTCTCCAGTGAACATCACTTCACCGTTACTGGTATTGTTTTATTTGTCGGGGGAATAAGCAGTGTTTAATGGCACTGGGCATAACCAGATGAGAGAACCTTCCGTTTTTTTCCATCCTTGACTCATACATAACATAAAGTAGTCGTTAATGCAGATAGAAATCGACAGCTGTTATCTGTCTTTATCCTATCTGTCTTTATCCTATGTATTCCTATGACCCTTTCAGTAATCTGCCCCATCTAGGTCCCGACACCCCATTCAGAAACAAAATACATACACTGTTAGGTAAGATTTGTCAGGAAACAGGACAAGTGTTTCCTGTCACGGGACTTAGTCATATGAAGACCCGCCGCTGGAGCTTTTGGTCATCCGACAGAGACCTTCCACTGGCTTACCCCTCCACCCCTTTAAAAATTAGGGCTATAATTATAACCATTTCATGATACAATGTGCATTTTTCTATGTATACATGACTTCATGTTTTTGCTCTATAATAGAGATGGCAAGAATAGGAACGGGAAGAGCTAGCTTAGGATAGAGTAGGTTGGTTAGTTGTATGGTCTTTAAGCTTATGGACTACTCAAAGGGTCATTAAACCTGGATGTCACCTCTTCAATCAAAAATATTTTAATCACACATCTGAGGCTATTCTGATTATTAAAGTAAATTTAAGATATACCCTCCACTAGTACATGCAATGATCTCATTGTATATGCAGCAACAGAGATATACTAATCAGAATATATACAAGTGGGTAAACAGGAAGAGATGGGTTGGAAAGGTCTGACTTGACTTATAGACTTTAAAACGTTTGAATTCAAATACGTAAAAGGTTTTCTCCGAAGACGTGTGTTTAAATGCACGAAAATTCTCAGGTGCTATTGTTTGTTTTTTATATTTCAAGATTTCATAGTTATTTCCGTTTATTATTATTATTATTATTATTATTATTATTATTATTATTATTATTATTATTATTATTATTATTATTATTATTATTATTATTATTATTATTATTATTATTATTATTATTATTATTATTATTATTATTATTATTATTATTATTATTATTATTATTATGTGCAGCTAAAATAGTTTGTCATAATCTCAGTTCCATAGATATTACTCCAGCATGGTTTTTGACCAGGTTTTGGAACTCAAATCGAGCACAGAGTACAAACCCCAGATTTTTTCTAGAGCATCGGAGTGAGCAGGTAGAGGAAGTGGGAATAATGATGTCAGTCGACCTATCGTTTAGAGAACACACTCAAGCCAATGCTGCCAAGGTCAGGAAAATGACAGGATGGATAATGAGAGCTTTCAAAAACAAAAGAGAGGCCACGCTGACGACGGCACTCTTCAGAGCACCATTTTCAAGGCTCGATGCGCGTTAAGTGCTCGTCTTCCAAGGAATTGAAGCTATACTCCCATCCCTTGAATTGAACCTGATTATCTTTCATTTCCTAGGCACTGTGTGAATCCTATGGTCTGCACTTACATCTCGATTACTGTGTGCTTATGGCTTCTTGCTATGCAAGACAAATAAATATCCTATCTAGAAAATATACAGACATTAATTATTGCAGCAGTCACTAAAATATTTAATTAAACTGGGAACGCCTCGATGCATTTAGAATTTGTTCGCTGCAACGGAGAATGGTGATATACCTGATAATATACACATGAAAGATAGTCATGGTGATATACCTAATAATATACACATGGAAGATAGTCATGGTGATATACCTAATAATATACACATGGAAGATACTCGAGGGCCTGGTCCCGAACCTGTACAATGAGGTGAAAAATACGGAAGGAAGTGTAGGATAAGCCCAGTGTAGGGCAGGGGTGAACAAGGTACAAAAACAGTGGTGCACAAGGTACAAAAGCAGTGGTGCACTAGGTATAAAAGTAAGGGTGAATTAGGTGCAGAGAACATTGTCAACACACATGGGTCACGACTCTCAACCTGCTAACAGTAGTTGTTATAAATGTTGCTAAGCAAAGACTGAAGTGAAGAGGAAACAGTCTAAGGTTTTCGCAGAAGGTGCTTGATCAGCCAGGCTGTGACGTGTGTGTTGGCTTGCTGGTCAGCCTGGTGGTGGATCAAGCGATTACTTCTAAAGCCTGACCTCACGCTGGGTTTCAAGAATACAACTCTCGAAAGGACGGTTTTGTCAGTGGTCTGGTGTGGTATTGACTTGGTCTGATGTGATCTTGACCAAGTCTGGTATGGTTTTGACAAGGTCTGATGTGGTCTTGGTAACCACAACTGGTGTTTTGAAGACCAGGTCTGGTGTAATGACCTGCAGGTCTGATGTGGGCTTGACCATGAAATTGGTGTGGTTTTGACGACCAGGTCTTGTGTGTGGCCTTGAGACAAGGTCCTGACCACGTGATCGGATGTGGTCTCATTTGTTTTTAATTACAGGTAAACAATTCTGTTTCGGCTCTAACCTGTCCTCTTCACTGAGTCTTGATGACTTGCCTGCCCATTCTAGATGGGTTGTGTATTAGTACTTAAAGCTTATCAAGGCAGCATGTCACCTCTTAAACACAAGTCAAGAAAAGTTAATCCCTAAAATAGATTAAAGTAAGTTCTCAGCATATACTATATATATATATATATATATATATATATATATATATATATATATATATATATATATATATATATATATATATATATATATATATATATATATATATATACACTTAGAAGCATATCAAGAGTCTGGTACCTCTCGATGATACATTAGATATTCGCGCTAACACGCCTATGTATAAACTCCTGTATCGTTCGATTTAATACGTTATTAATATGGAATATTATTATTGGATTACAGTTTGCTTTCTATACTATTTGATTTGCTTTAAAAAATAATATGGAAAATTATTAAATAGAAATGCATATAATCACAGACAGAATATAAATAACACCTTGAGGTGCGTATCTCGGCATATATTGACTGAAAGTTGAATTTATTCCTAATTTAGGAATTAAAAATAGATGTACAGGCGACTACAGCCTTGAAGCATATAATAGTAATTTTTAAAAGGGTGGGCTGGTAAGCCAGGGAAACTTGGAAGGCCTCGGTCAAAAGACCAAAAAATTCCAGCTGTGGGTCATCATATGACTAAGACCCGCGTCAGGAAACACTTGTATATATATGGAATAAATCAAAATAAAAACGCGTTATTGCAGTAAGCAGGTGATATCACAATATGCAAAATAACCAGTGAAAAAACAGTGAAATTCCAAGCGTTTTCGTGATTTTTCGCATTATCAAATATAGTAAATTAAATTATACAGTAGTTTCTAAAATCAGTTTGTCTTATTTGTCTTGACTTCTGTAAATAGTAACTAAATTTATATTAATTTGAACTTCATTAGTATATGCTCAAGTTTCATTCAATATAATACTTGCAAAAGACGAGGATAAACATATATTTTCCAGATGTAACATATCTACAAGACCTAACAGCGAACCAACATATTATATATATATATATATATATATATATATATATATATATATATATATATATATATATATATATATATATATATATATATATATATATATATATATATATATATATATATATATAAATATGTTGGTTCGCTGTTAAGGTCTTGTAGATATGTTACATCTTTATTTTTTTTTATTAACACATCGGCCGATTCCCACCAAGGCAGGGTCGCCCGAAAAAGAAAACTTTCATCATCATTCATTCCATCACTGTCTTGCCAGAGGGGTGCTTTACAATACAGTTATAAAACTGCAACATTAACACCCTCCTTCAGAGTGCAGACACTGTACTTCCCATCTCCAGGACTCAAGTCCGGCCTGCCGGTTTCCTGAATCCTTCATAAATGTTACTTTGCTCACACTCCAACAGCACGTCAAGTATTAAAACCATTTGTCTCCATTCACTCCTATCAAATACGCTCACACATGCTTGCTGGAAGTCCAAGCCCTCGCACACAAAACTTCCTTTACCCTCCCTCCAACCTTTCCTAGGCCGACCCCTACCCCGCCTTCCCTCCACTACAGATTTATACACTCTCGAAGTTATTCTGTCTCGTTCCATTCTCTCTACATGTCCGAACCACCTCAACAACCCCTCCTCAGCTCTCTGGATAATAGTTTTGGTAATCCTGCACCTCCTCCTAATTTCCAAACTCCGAATTCTCTGCATTATATTCACACCACACATTGACCTCAGACATGACATCTCCACTGCCTCCAGCCTTCTCCTCGTTGCAACATTCATCACCCATGCTTCACACCCATATAAGAGTGTTGGTATAACTATACTCTCATACATTCCCTTCTTTACTTCCATGGACAAAGTTCTTTGTCTCCACAGACTCCGAAGTGCTCCACTCACCCTTTTTCCCTCATCAATTCTATGATTCACCTCATCCTTCATAGACCCATCTGCTGACATGTCCACTCCCAAATATCTGAATACATTCACCTCCTCCATACTCTCTCCAATCTGATATCCAATCTTTCATCTCCTAATCTTTTTGTTATCCTCATCACCTTACTCTTTCCTATATTCACTTTAAATTTTCTTCTTTACACACCCTACCAAATTCATCCACCAACCTCTGCAACTTCTCTTCAGAATCTCCCAAAAGCACAGTGTCATCAGCAAAAGCAACTGTGACAACTCCCACTTCGTATTTGATTCTTTATCTTTTAACCCCACACCTCTTGCCAAGACCCTCGCATTCACTTCTCTTACAACCCCATCTATAAATATATTGAACCTCCACGGTGACATCACACATCCTTGTCTAAGGCCCACTTTTACTGGGAAATAGTCCCCTCCCTCCTACACACTCTAACTTGAGCCTCACTGTCCTCATAAAAACTCTTCACTGCTTTCAGTAACCTACCTCCTATTCCATACACCTGCAACATCTGCCACATTGCCCCCTATCCACCCTATCATACGCCTTTTCCAAATCCATAAATGCCACAAAACCTCTTTACCCTTATCCAAATACTGTTCACCTATATGTTTCGCTGTAAACACTTGGTCTACACACCCCTACCTTTCCTAAAGCCCCTTGTTCATCTGCTATCCTGCTTTCTGTCTTACTCTTAATTCTTTCAATAATAACTCTACCATACACTTTACCAGGTACACTCAACAGACTTATTCCCCTATAATTTTTGCACTCTCTTTTGTCCCCTTTGCCTTTATACAAAGGAACAATACACGCTCTCTGCCAATCCCTAGGTACCTTACCCTCTTCCATACATTTATTAAATAATAGCACTAACCACTCCAAAACTATATCCCCACCTGCTTTTAACATTTATATCTTTATCCCATCAATCCCAGCTGCCTTACCCCCTTTCATTCTACCCACTGCCTCACGAACTTTCCCCACACTCACAACTGGCTCTTCCACACTCCTACAAGATGTTATTCCTCCTTGCCCTATACACGAAATCACAGCTTCCCTATCTTCATCAACATTTAACAACTCCTCAAAATATTCCCTCCATCTTCCCGATACCTCCAACTCTCCATTTAATAACTCTCCTCTCCTATTTTTAACTGTCAAATCCATTTGTTCCCTAGGCTTCCTCAACTTATTAATCTCACTCCAAAACTTTTTCTTATTTTCAACAAAATTTGTTGATAACATCTCACCCACTCTCTCATTTGCTCTCTTTTACATTGCTTCACCACACTCTTAACCTCTTTTTCTCTCCATATACTCTTCCCTCATTGCATCACTTCTACTTTGTAAAAACTCTCATATGCTAACTTTTCTCCCTTACTACTCTCTTTACATCATCATTCCACCAATCGCTCTTCTTCCCTCCCGCACCCACTCGCCTATAACCACAAACTTCTGCTGAACACTCTAACACTATATTTTTAAATCTACCCCATACATCTTCGACCCTATTGCCTACACTCTCACTAGCCCATCTATCCTCCAATAGTTGTTTATATCTTACCCTAACTGCCTCCTCTTTTAATTTATAAACCTTCACCTCTCTTACTTACTGCTTCTATTTTCCTTGTATCCCATCTACCTTTTACTCCCACTGTAGCTATAACTAAAAAGTGATCTGATATATCTGTGGCCCTCTATAAACATGTACATCCTGAAGTCTACTCAACAGTCTTTTATCTACCAATACATAGTCCAACAAACTACTGTCATTACGCCCTACATCATATCTTGTATACTTATTTATCCTCTTTTTCTTAAAATATGTGTTACCTATAACTAAACCCCTTTCTATACAAAGTTCAATCAAAGGGCTCCCATTATCATTTACACCTGGCACCCCAAACTTACCTACCACACCCTCTCTACATGTTTATCCTACTTTAGCATTTAGGTCCCCTACCACAATTACTCTCTCACTTGGTTCAAAAGTTCCTATACATTCGCTTAACATCTCCCAAAATATCTCTCTCTCCTCTACACTCCTCTCTTCTCCAGGTGCATACACGCTTATTATGACCCACTTTTCGCATCCGACCCTTATTTTAATCCACATAATCCTTGAATTTACACATTTATATTCCCTCTTCTCCTTCCATAACTGATCCTTCAACATTATTGCTACCCCTTCCTTAGCTCTAACTCTCTTAGATACTCCTGACTTAATCCCATTTATTTCTCCCCACTGAAACTCGCCTACCCCCTTCAGCTTTGTTTCGCTTAGGGCCAGGACATCCAACTTCTTTTCATTCATAACATCAGCAATCATCTCTTTCTTATCATCCGCACTACATCCACGCACATTCAAACATCCCAGTTTTATAAAGATTTTCTTATTCGTTTTTTTAGTAAATGTGTACAGGAGAAGGGGTTACTAGCCCATTGCTCCCGGCATTTTAGTCGCCTCATACGACACGCATGGCTTACGGAGGAAAGATTCTTTTCCACTTCCCCATGGACAATAGAGAAAATAAAAAGAACAAGAGCTATTAAGAAAAAGAAGAAAAACCTAGATGTGTGTATGTATATATATATGCATGTGCATGCCTGTGTAGTGTTACCTAAAGTGTAAGTAGAAGTAGCTAGATATACCTGTTATCCAGCGTGTTTATGAGACAGAAAAAAGACACCAGCAATCCTACCATCATGTAAAACAGTTTCAGGTTTCTGTTTCACAGTCACCTGGCAGACGGTAGTAAACAAATATAGTAAATTAAATTGTACATACTCTCTAAAATCAGTTTGCCTTGTTGACATATGCTCTTGATTTCTGTAAATTTGGGTGAAATGTTTAATTCAGTTCATGCTCGACTAAACACAGTCGATGTTTACGCAAGACAAGAAGAGGTGGAAAGACAAGATATCCTTGAGGCACTGCGGAGTCTTGGTCCTCAAGACCACACAAGACCTGGTCGGTAAGACCACGCCAGACCCAATCGTCGAGACAACTGATATGGTCGTCAAGACCATGACTCATCTGGTCGACAAGATCACCCCAGACCTGATCATTAAGATGGAAACTTACCTGGTCAAGAAAACACAAGGATTAGTATTCAGTGCCACATTAGACCAGGTGGTTAAGACCACTTCTGAAGGTCAAGAATACACCAGACCACGGTCTGGTTGGTCTTCAAAATCAGGATTAACCTTCTCGCCAACACTAAAGGTAACTTAGATGACAAGACCATACCCAAACTAAGTCACTAGGATCACATTTTAAAGCCGTTTATATATAATATTAAGACCTGCTCAGGATACAAAAAAATTAAGTCAAACCTTCCATATGCCTAAAATACATTGAAGCTATAATTACTTAATCTTGATTTTAAATATTAAAAAAAAAACTAAAATTATATATGAAATCCATTAGTTTTATTCTATCAGATTACACCTACCAGAGGGGAGTAGATTCTTGGGTGCTTGCGACGGTTTCTTGATCCAATGCATTAGAGCTACCCTCCTTTTCCTTGGATCACTCCTCATTGCCTGTCGCTCCCCACGTGCTGTTAATGAGTTAATGGGGTTTGAAGCCTATCATCGCACGAGGGTCATTAAGGTTGCATGTAATCTGTTCGCCACTAGTCTAAGAATATTTTATTCCCTAAAACAGGGATTAAAGTAAACTCAGTGTATATGCACTGAGAGATACACACTTCAGTATACATGCACTGTTGCTCTCAGTGTACACCCATCAAGAGATACTCGAAAGAATATATACAAAGTATTTAGGCGGTATTTTATTCGTTACCTGACCAGCCAGGCTGTGGTTCGTACGTTGGACTGCGTGCAGCCAGCAGTAACAGCCTGGTTGATCAGGCCCTGATCCACCATGAGTCCTGGTCACAGACCGGGCCGCGGGGGCGTTGACCCCCGGAACTCTCTCCAGGTAAACTCCCACAAATAATAATCTGATTGCACTGTACAGAACATCACATGATGTGATACTTATTTTCTATTGAAAGTTTGATTTGTAAGCCAGAGAAATATCTTGTTGACATGATGGAAAGTTCCACTGAGCTGGTCATCATATGATTAATACGAGTGTCAGGAAACACTTGTCCTGTTTCCTTGGTCAATAAAATGCCACCACCGCTATATGGAGAAAGATAAACCAAGCTTCTCGATCGATATATTATACAGGTATTCTGAATATTCTTCAGCTGGCATAGTCTGTGCTTGCTCTCCTGCACATACGTGACCTGTTACTTAAATCATGAAGGCTAGGACTGTAGTAACCTAAGGGTTACCTTTACTTCTTAGGAGGTAAAAGTTTCTTGACTGGTGTTGAACATTAGCTTAATGACCCTTGTAAAAAGATAGCTTTAATCCGCTTAATCTTTAACAAACAGGCTATACGACCTGGGTTACCAGATTAACGATACCAGACTGTGGACACAGGTTGGCTTGAACACTGAGTCAGATAGTTTAAACCATTTAAAAAAATTTTTGCCACAACCAGGCTGATAGTTTCTCCAAATATGACTCAACAAAGACTACCTGAAAAGCAGGAAGGACTCTCAAATAAAGCCTATTTGTTCAATGCCCTGTTCATGGCATTGCAAAGTTTCTCCAAATATACTAAAATACTACCTGTAAGCAAACATCGTCTAGATAAACTCTATTCTGTTCTAAGTGCCTCTGTTCTAGCATATAGCAAAAGCCTAAACTGTCTAACACTAGACTATCGATCAGTAAGTCTGATACACAACCAGGCCGTGAAGAATCCGAACTCTCAGCATTAAGATATAAAATATGTGCAGATAGTAAGGCGTAGTTCTGTTTTAGTCAATGATGGGAGAGACATCTATTAACAGTTAATGTGTGAGGGACATCAGGAAGAGAATGATTTCGAATCTTATCAATAGTTGATTATTAATGATTTGTACCTACGTATATTAAAATCCAACGGATTTTTTGTGTAAACTGTTCCACCATTGCGGTCTTTATGATCAGATCTTTGTATCTCATTGACACATCATTCCTCCACATCATGATGTTCTGTGGGTTGACCTAATTATAGTAGTTCATACTGGGTTCTTGCACCCAAACAAATAATTTCTTTTTGGAGCAGACGCGTTCATCACATTTAATGAATGAGTATTTCTGTTTATCTTGTTTAATTATAAGAAGATTTTTTCTAGTTTTGAGATAGTGACAAATTGTGTAAGGAGCACTGAGAATCGAACCGGTGATTCTGTCTCCAATGCCCCATACACATTGTGTTTAAATCTATATCGTCAGTACCCAGTCCTGCTTTCAGACACCTACAAATCAGTGACTACCAAACTCTGGCTGGAAAAAAAAAATAGCAGGTAATCCACAAATAAAGAGATAGATCTTTAGACGACGTTTCGCTCTGTTGTGAACACTCATGAAATCGATGATGATCCGTGGCGGACTGAAACGACTTGCAAAGATTTTTCTCCAATATAATAGTTGTGGAACGTACCACTTGCCAATTATGTGCGGTCATTCAATTAGTTTTTCTAAGCACACGTGGATCCAGAGTTTTCCGGTGATATACATTTTCAAACCCAAACTAATTCTTGTATACAGCATTCGGTATGTAAAACAAATATATAAATCATATACAGTAAAAGATGTTTCGGTCTTAGATTAACAGAAACTTCGTCTTAAAGATAAATCTCTAGTTTCTTAGTTATTTAAGAAGGGTGCCCGCCATGGTACTGTACGTTGTTCTTCACACATACAAACTGTACACCTGAGCCCCCTTCTAGGAAGGGGTGGGGGTGCCTTGATGCTGGTGAAAGGCTCTTGATTCAAGAAATTAGAGCCTCCCTCACTTTAATCAAATCTGATTACTCCCCCATTCCCCAGGTATTGTATGGTCCTACATAACCTGCTGTGTTCAGTTAATCTTTCCTGCTATTATTTTCTTTATTCGGAGGTAAACTTATTATATATATATATATATATATATATATATATATATATTTTATATATATATATATATATATATATATATATATATACATACATACATACATACTGCGTTTACGTGCTGTTTTTCCCAGCTCTTAGTGAATAAAATTTATCGTTTCATTACAATAATGGCATTAAATCTCAACAAGATTAGATATAAAGACATATGCGACATTTCGTCAACCAGTGGCTTTTTCTGTTCAATACCGAGAGGATGTACGGAGACAGTTTAAAATGAGGTAATCAATCCCTCAGTCTTGCAGAACTATACACAGAATACGTAATCAATCCCTCAGTCTTGCAGAACTATACACAGAATACAGTAGATGAGGTAGTTAGGCCCTCAGCCTTGCAGAATTGTACATAACAGACAGTAAAAGGTGAGGTAATTAGTCCCTCAACCAGCAAGCCAGTGTTTAATGCCTTAGTCTTGTGCTGCATGTGTCTGATTCCTGAAAAAAAGTACTTGAGGGTTAGAAATTTGGAAGATTGGACACATAAGAACACTCACAGTAGATAGGTCCTCAACGTGAACACCGAACCTTGACATCGAACTTTAACATCACACCCTAACACCTAACCTTAACATCTAACATTAATATCTAACCTTAACACCTAACCTTAATGACTAACATTTACACCCATGATCGACGACCAATTTTTTTTACCCACTCATCACTGATTCACGCTGTGATTAATTAGCACCTCATCCAGTAATGTTACTGATTAACTAGCACCTCATCCAGTAATGTTTCTGATTAATTAGCACCTCATCCAGTAATGTTACTGATTAACTAATACCTCATCCAGTAATGTTACTGATTAACTAGCACCTCTCCTATCCACCCTTTTATTGATTGGTAAGCGCCCATTATTTGCTCTCATCCCAATTCACTCCTTGCCGACCACTACCCATTCCAAACATTACTATCCTCTCAACAAACCCATTTGCCCCATTTCTTTTTTACTCAAGCCGCCCTTTGAACTCCAAACCTCATAACCTTTCGCCTCCAGACATTCTCCACTCTCATCTTACTCACGAGGAACAATAACTCACACCTCCCTCCGTCAGCGTTCAGTACTTATGTCCAATGTAGTACCTAATATTTTCTATAAATGTTAGAATGAATGCTAACATGTAAACAATCCTAACAACAATGTGTGCTATCGTTTATTAATTGGTTTTAAAGTCTATCGACTACACTTGGGTCATCAAAATTAACTATCCTTTTTATCTGACCTCGTAAATATTAATTAAGGATGCAGGTCACCTACCTGTTCATCACTGGTCAAAAATACTGTTAACAATGTAGCATTATGTTTGTTGTAGTGTTTTATTATAATGTCTTAATTCTTTGTGCTCTTTGGTAGTTTTTATTTTGTAAATTTTATAATTGTTATACAATTGTTTCATATTTTGTCCATTTAAAGGGGGATAAATTGCCTTGATGCTGGTGAAAAGCTCTAATCCAAGGAATTGAAGCTTCCCTTCTCTTCCCGGGTTTAGACCTGAACACCGCCCATTCCCATGTATTGTATGATACCTACGTTAAGGGCTCTTCCGAATTAAAATAATAGTAATAATAATAAGAATAGTAATCCTTGTAGTATTTCTTATATAATTTAGCACTTTATAGTCTATTTATTTTGTGTAATTCCACTGTTTAAGTTTAGTTTCAAGTTTTTCGACGAACTTGTTGTGTAGCTTGACAAAGACGTTAGATGTGTAAATGAGGGCTTGCCAAGCATAGGCCAGCAGGCCTCTATAGTGCTCTTCTATTTTTGTATTACCGCAGTGGCCGTTTCCTACTAAGGTAGGGCGACTTGGGGAATCAAGCTCATTCATTCATCCATCCAATAGTGTTCTCACCAAACTGCGCGGACGTGACAATTCGTATGATCTAGGACTTCAGTCACGCTAACTTATTTCTATGATTCTCTTCGTAAATGTTACTCTGCTCACACTCCAACATGATAAATCCCAAAAACCACATGTCACAAATCCGATTTGACGTATTTACCCATGGTCTTATTTACTTGGTTATATTCTGTTTCGTCTATTAATTTCTGTCGTATATCTGACCCAACAATTGCGTTGGATTGCTTTCATTTCTCTTAGCTCTCTTTATCTAACTTTCTCTTTCTTGTGTCCCACTTTTCTCCTCTCCCCCTTTTCTTCTCCTGCGTGATGACCTTGATGGTGGGGTGGTTGGGGAGGGGTTCCTTCTCCCCACCCCCACCTGACCTTCCACGTACCCCCCATTCACCAGGAAGAGACTAGAAGCAGACCTCATGACCTGGTCAGGTTATGGCGTCACACAGCATAAAACCTAACCTAGCTCAGCTTTAACGTACCACAACTGACCTAAGCTACCTCAGCTTCCATTAACTTTAACATTACTTGGAATGTCGTAGTCTCCTTGCGCCTTACTTCACTTTAGCATAGCTTGACCTTCCATATTATAGCTCTACGAAACTTAATTCATCTCAAGATAACTTACATAAACTATGTAAAGTTACAAAGATTATCTTAGTTGGCGTTAGGCTCTATTAGGTTAATTTAGGTAAGACTAGATTAGGTGAATAGTCTTCGGAAGAATTTTATCGTTTTACCAACTTAGTGCATGCTAGGTTAGATTAATTTAGGGTAGGCCAGGGTATTTTAAGTTAAGTTAGAAAAGTTTAATGTAGACTTAGGTTAGGCGAGTGATCTTCGAGGGCGGGAGAGACTTTAACGTCTTTTCTACGGTTATGATACTTTAATCTTTGGGAGAATTTAACACTTAAATATCATAGTCATTTTCTTTTCCTAGGATTAGAACCTTGCATTTGTCAGCACTGAACTGCATCTGCCACTTCCCGATCCACAAAATCAACTTATTCAAGTGATCCTGTAGCTTGTTAGTGTCATCATCTAGGAAAGAGGATAGTAACAGTTTCATGGGAATCCTCTAAGGTGATGTCATTACTTCTGGTCTTGACTCGTGGCAAATCCTTCTCTTGTTGCTGGTGACTCAATGCTCGAACATCAAGTTTTTCCTTGTGACTTTACCTAAACAGTCGTGGAACTCTCACCATATACCATTTGCTTAACACATCGTCTACACGCTATTAAACATTTCAGAGGTATGAAATTCAGGTTGTTAACTTTCTTACAACACTTCTGAAGTAGTTTCCATGTTTACATTTCTGGTTTAATAACTACAGGAAGCAGTATTCAAAATTGAGCCAGCCAAGTTACACAGTTCACAAAAGATCTGAAAGAATTTAGTAATTAATCATAAACTATTACGTTCATTAGATTTAAATATCTCAGCGGTAGTAAATTCGGCTCACAACCAAAGTCCCTGGGTTCAGTCTGGAGCGGGTGGAGACGGGCAAGTCTCTTTACACACATGAACATAAGAATGAAGGAACACTGCATCAGGCTAACTGGCCCGTGCTAGGCAAGTACAGCTCACACCCTCTCATGTAGCCGTCCAACTTATATTTAAAGCTACAAAAAGTTCTTGCCTCAATGACGCTATCTGTGAGTTTGTTCTACTCATATACAACTCTTCTCATTTATTCCTGTTTTCCCTTTGTACAATTCAGTTATATCTTCCCCAATTTTACATCTTTCTAGAGAGTGCAAAATCAGTCTTTCCAGCCTATTTTTGTAGGAAAGGCTTTTGATATACGGGATCAGTTTCGTCACTGTCTGACATTTTTGGGTTATCCTAGGTTCTCTACACATATGCTGCTATGTACGGTAATCTATGTAACTATATTTGTGTATACCTGAAAACTTACTTACTATTTCCAGCGCATTTATGTCCGTCCTGTAATACGGAGACTAGAATTGATCAGCTTAATGTAAATGATGGCTGACCAAAAAATATATCAAGTTGAAATATAGCCTTGGGACTTCTATATTTTATTCTTCATATTAAGAAGCTAAGAATCCTATTTATTAGCTTACTTCCGAACCCTTATGCACTTTTGTCTTGGCTTTAACCACAACTCTCAAAACCTTTTTGTTAGCTTACCGGTCCACACCTCTAAAATTAATATTGGTTGGGTTAAGTAAGATTCGTCAGGAAACAGGACAATACTAAGTTGTATATTAGAGTATTTTTCTCTTGAGCGCAAGAATGGCAGGAATGCTGCGCCACACGCATTTTACGAGGGAGTTTATTGGCACTAGTTCAGTTGTGGCAGGAAGAAGTGACCAGCCTAGTATTATCTGATGTTGGAGGTGCATACCTCCTAGTAGGAGGCCAGAGGTCAGTTTCACTTGGCCTAGAGTTAAGTTGGGGTAATTCTGTTTAAGTAAGGTTGTCTAGCGTATATGTTTATTGTAAGCAACGTATATCACACTAGTCGAACCTTCCTTTAATAAATATTTCGACATTTTATCTTATGCATTGGTATGTATAATTTTGTGTATATATACCGAGAGGCGTGTATGTCTTAGTGTTTATACAAGCGATGTGTATCTCAGTGTATGTACACCTATAGGTTAGTATTTATATACACTGAAGTTATATCTCATCGTATATTACAATTGAGAGTATTTTAAACCCTGTTTTAGGGATTATTCACCATGTTAGTGTATGAGTGAGCTTGCTCCCTTAATAGCCATCGTACACTTAATAGGTTTTAAACCTAACACACGAACATCTACACAAACTCGAAGAACTAACACAAACACCATTTACATTACGTGTTAGGAAAAAAAATCGCTAATAGAAATGTGTTTTTTTATATAAATTTTTACGCAGTATTGAATGAAGTGTGTAAATAGGCTTAGTATATGCTTTGTCTCGCCTTTATGCTGATGAAGGTATCTTGATCCTAGGGATTGGACTACTTTTAACTTCCTCGGATCAAACCTGATTACATCCCATTCTAAGACAAAGTATGACCTATACGAGTTTAGCGCTTCTCCATGAATATAATCATTGGAACAGTGTTCTGCATATTGTGATATCACTTGTTTACTGTGATCTTATTGCTTTGTAGTTTATATATACACATTGTAGTACGACAGGTCCTCGAATATCGTTTCAGTCAACGTCGTTTCGTTATAACGTTGATAAAAAAAATTGAATGAATACAAATTAATGTAAAATAATTCGTAATGTATACGATAATCATACAAATGCACTACAATAAACAATGTGTTACGAAAGCGCTCAGTGAGGCCGTCAGACGCTATATTTGTTATTGTTTGTTTTTGAACTGCCTGGTGGTAGGAGGTGCTAATTACAATTTTTACCTTGCAAACATTTATTCTTTGATTTAACCCTGTTGCAATGAGTGCCGAAGGTGCACTGTGAACCTCTGATGTTTGTGACCACAAAAAAACTAAGAAGTGTGACATTAAAACCAAAACAAGAAGTTTTAAAGAGGTTTGACGATGGACAACGAAGTGTGGTTTCGTCTTACGTCGTTTCGCTTAAAGTCGCAGTTTCCAAGAACCTATCGACGACGTTAAGTGAGGACTTATTGTACAAATATACACATTGTAGTTTAGGTATACACATTGTAATAGAGATACACATTATAGTTGAGATGTACATATTGTAGTTTATATATACACGTAGTTTAGATATACACATTATAGCAGTGTTATACGCATCTTAGTTTAGATATACATTGTAAAATTGATATACACATTGTGGCTTAGATATACAGTGCTCATGTCTAAATTTAAAGAAATTATCGTTATTAGTCGCATTAGTCATGGAAAAGCGCTGAACCCGTAGGGAACATGTAGCTCCTGAGGAATGAAAGGTAAGCTGATTTGATCCCCTGAAGGGGAGGGTAGCTCTGAGTCCTGGGATCAAGATCGCTTCGTTACCATCAGGCTCCACACGCAATATAAACGTCTGGTAAACATTTCAGTATTAACCTATAATTTAGAGAAAACTTTAGAGGACGTTTTGGTCCGACCTGGACCAAAGATATACAATTAAGCGGAAGACCTCGGTCACATGACCGAAAAGTTGCAATAGCGGGTCATCGTATGACTTAGATCCGAGTCAGGAAGCATTTGTCCTGCTTCCTGACGACTCTTACCTAATGTAACTATTCTCTGTATATCCTGATATCACTCTTATTATTCTTCCGTAAACACTTTAACCCCCGCCAAGGAAAAACAGTTCGCATTATGGCAGTTCGAGACGAAGTTGATTATTCAATCATCATACGTCAAGTTTGCACCTGTTATCGAGATTGCTACGATAAAGGAAACGTTTTTCTGACGAGGTTAGAAATATAAAGTTGTGTGACGGAAATTAGTTTTGTTTCTGGCCTTGATTCTTAAAATGTCAGGTGTGTATAGCTTCCTCCTGTAGCCGTAGCTGGGGAGGAGGACAAGGGTAGGGGTGTGTCTACACCCTACCAACTACCACACCCTTGTACCACCACACTCTACACACACACACACACACACACACACACACACACACACACCACACGCACACGCACACGCACACGCACACACAGTATGACAGGTGCATATTCGAGGAACTCGATACAAAATTCCAAGTATTAATGATGGACACATGACAGTTACCGGAACTGGACGAGGACACAACACAAACATCTGACACAAGAACGCTTAAAAATATGAAGGAATGGAACACATTAAAGAGAGAGATTAAATAAAACACTGATCACTGAAGAATGTTACTAGAAGAAGAAACAAAGGGGTTAATAAGTCACGTAAGTAGGTTACCAGAGAGAAGTTATAACAAAGCTGGGTGTAAGGTAAGTCACGTAAGCACTGATCAAGGTATTTATATAGGAAACGTTCACCACTAGTTGCTTTTTCAGTGCTAATACAGAGACAACTAAGAAACTACTGTTTATAGTGGCGGGAGTGAGGTGGCGAGCTGCGAGAGAGTAGCAGTGGTAGAAGTGGTGAGATCACCATTAAACATTCCATCACAACTTTCTGGCGACGGGAGAAGATCCAGTAGGCTGGTAAAATTGTCTTGATCCAAGGAATTAGAGCTATCATCATCATGTAATAATAATAATTTCCTGGGTGAAACAACGCCTGAGAAGAGTCACAAAAACGTTTACTCTTCTATATTGTTAAGCCTCGTGGTAACACTGTTTTGTTAGCACCGCTGAGTGATCAGCTGAGAGGAACTGAGTCCTCATGTTGATGTTTGCTGACGATGCACAGCTGATGAGGAAGATGCCAGGACAAGAAACCGCAAGATGACTGGAATGAAGCCCAGGAAGGGTCGAGCAAGTCACTGTGAGAGTTGAGTTGTAACACGCGCAGTAGCCTCGCAAGATCATATATATTCTCACAGCAACCAGAAGTCTTCTCGCTTCTCATCCTCATTATCATCTTCCTCCGTCGCCTTCTCCTCGTTATCTTCCTCTTCTTCACACTCCTCCCCCTCTTATTTCCATTTAGTTTTTCTCTTGTTTCTCCTTCCTATCCTACTCATCCCCTCTTCCGTTTTTTATCCTGTTCTCCTCTATCCTACTCCTCTTCCCTTCTGCCGCTTCTCCTCCTCTAACCACTCCGGTTGTATTGTATTTAATGATTTATTTAAGTTTTTTTCTTCTTTTACTCCCATTTTCATTTGTTCTGTTCCTTTTTTTTTTATTTTTTTATTCGTTTTAACGTTCTTTTATGTCGCTTCCGCAGACTTCCATGTCCCTTTTTTTTACGTCAATCTCTCCGTGTTTACCCGCAAGATCCAGCGTTGGTAAGCCAATCTCTCCGTGTTTACCCGCAAGATCCAGCGTTGGTAAGCTGCTCGGATTCAACACTGAGGTTATAATTAGATTTTATTTTTCAGCCCCTCCTTGTTCCCCTTCTTTATCAGTCACTTCGTGTTTTCTCTTGTCTTGTTTTGGCCCCATCTGTGTGCCTGTTTTATTAGTCCCTTCCTGTTCCTTCTTACTAGGTCTCTGCTTTCCACCACAGATCTGTTCAAAACCACACTGGTGGGTCAGATACTGCCTTAACAAGACCTGGTCGGTCAAGACCACACTGGAGGGCCAGCTATGAGCTTAACCCGACGCTGGTGTGCCTGCTGTGAGCTTACACGACCTGGTCATCAAGACCACGCTGGTGGGCCAATGCCATGAAGTTTATTACAAGAAAATGTTCAGTCTTGAAGTATTATACGGAGTCAGAGGTGAGCTGCATATATGATTTGCTGGTGACTCAGTCAAGGTCGGTGAAGCGAGGTCAGTGGGAGGAACCAGACGGGTAGACATGAAATAAGGTGCTCGCAGTAAGTTAAAAGTAACAAATTGTGTAAGAAGTATTGATGTTATATGGAAGAGGACCATATCATCTTTCCATTCCCGACACTAAGTGACGACGATATCCTCAACACCCTACTGAAGTTTCCTAGCTCAGGTGGTAGCTTTCAATACTATGTATGTGGTGTTAACTCTATTTTCTTGGCTGCTTACGTCTGGGCAGTAGAATGGTAGCGTAGGTGCAGAGATACGGCCGATGACTAGACTCAGTTTATTAATGGCAAGGTGTAGGTATACACTGGGCAGAGCGTGAGGGGACCGGGAGCCAGCAAGGGTAGAACCTGTCTCGGGGAGGTAGGCTGGTAGAGTGAGAGGGAAACATGGCTG
Source organism: Cherax destructor (assembly GCA_009830355.1). Lineage (NCBI taxonomy): Eukaryota > Metazoa > Arthropoda > Malacostraca > Decapoda > Parastacidae > Cherax > Cherax destructor. The sequence goes on from WNWK01009523.1 coordinate 75,325, forward strand.
TCCAGCCCGACCTTGATAGGCCTATAGATGGCACCACCGTTTGAAAGAGCCTCTGAATAGGCTGTTTACATTCGCTCGGCCACCTACCGCGTGTCGTCTCGACACGACAATACTGGCGGGCACGAAGGTGTAAACAAGCAAACAAGGTTACCCAGGGGAAACTGGCTTCCGGTCACCTGACATTTACAACAGGATATTGCCGGTGCAGGCCGAAAAAAAACTCTCCCCCTACGTGAGTCGGGGAAGAGAAAATCGGCCTACCCGTACAGCTGGACGGAGGACAGAACAAGCCAATGCTGACACAGGAACTAGAGTCTTCTATATACAGGTTGTCCACAGGGCCAGACGTCAACTTGACTGCACATCCATGAGTGCTGTAGCATCCTCACATCTGCAAACAATAACTGACAGTAGCATTTCCTAAGGTGTGACATTTAGCTCAAAAGGGCGATATTGCCCTTGCCTTTATACAGGCTTTACAAGACACACTGGGTGCACATACTCACAATAACATTATTTCCATGGAATTCATTATACTACGGGTACCCTCTAAGAATAAATTTTACATATTTACATGGTGTTGTCCACCCTGACTCCATTATTTACTAACTACACAATGTATGCACATTAATCCCCATTTCTGCAAGCAAACAATTAGCGTAGCTAGCGTAGGAGTCGGACAAGTCAGTAGGTATGTCAATGTCACAGAAATGTACTGCTGTCCTGGGTCTCAGGCCATAAGTATGGAGCCTTACAGGACTGTCA